>JAOPHQ010003193.1:37500-50000 GCA_030340625.1 Merluccius polli | reverse complement strand
TGTGTACCTTTGTACGTGCGCCCGCACACACACACACACACACACACACACATACATGCAATCTGCAGCACGTCCTCTCGCCGCGGCCACGTCCCGCTGTGCTAGCGTCATGTTTGCTAACAACGAGCTCATCCTTTTTACGAGAAGTTCTCCGTCTGAAATACTTTGTCTTCCTGCAGCACTTCGATTGAACTATCTCTTTCTGGGCGCCTGCATCGTTTGTTGTAGTGGCTGAGAGGAGGTCCATATCTGTATTGATTCGGCCGATCTGGACATTTTTCACATCGGGGGTCTGAAGGGGGATGTACGTGTCTGTCCGCGACCTCCGCTCCCACTCCTGTGATGCCCCTGGTTGGTCCTCTTCCTTTCCGTAGCACCGTCTCCCTCGTTACCAGGTAGTGGGTGAAGTAAATCACTGGGATAAGCACCCCAAAGGCATGACCGAAGAGGAGGCCAAGAGGGGATGAAACTAAAGATTAACACCTAACAAGGTCTGATTGTTGAAACGAGTTGAAGACATTCTCCCCCCCCCCCCTGATGTCCTCCCTAACAAACTGTTTTGTTTCCGTTGCCAAACCAACGCTTTGTCATTGTCTTCACGTTTTAATGTTCAGTGTTGTTGCTCAGGAAACTTTGTGTTACTTCCTATGCTGCTATTATTGCCGTATTTTGTCTACCTTTGACTTTTAGTCATTGAGCAATCATTTCTTATCTGGAAACAATAGACATCCATGGATGTCCCATGAAGCCCTTTTTGAGACTGCAACTCTGGGTAAAGAAAGACCCATGTAAATAAACTGAACTCGACGCACTGTTAGATCTAATAAGACTCGGGTTGGGGGGGGGGGGGGGGGGGGATCGTTACAAAGGGGACAATCAGATAGAAACGGATAAGGGGGCCCCGGATAAAGAGGTGAAGTAGTGCAGATGTACGAGTTAATTGCTTGAAGGTAAATAATCCAATGGTGGACTGGCTTCCCATGCAGGCAGCAGACCGCTGAGATGCTCCGTGTTTTTCTGTGACTCGTGTGTCTCTGGGTCACTGAGCTTGTTCTTTGATGTACTTTGGCGTATGGCGGTAGTGTGTGAGTGTTACATGCTGATTGCTGTTTCCCTGGAGGCAAACCTAAAAAACACACACGCACACACACACACACATACACACATAACCACACACACACTCTCAGGTCAGCTGCCACTTAAATCTGTATGCGGGCGTATTTGTGATGTCGCCTGGAGCTGGACACAAGTCATGACAATGTGCTGGCCAGTTACGACACAGAACTGTCATTCTTTGTAGTGTGTGTGTGTGTGTGTTTGAGTGTGGTTGGCATCACCTGGTTTGGAGCCGTTCTGAGGTTAGTCAGGGGAAATAAAGGGAAGCTTTCCACACATAAAACTGGAATAAGACTAAAAGTTACAATGGACCTCTGGCTGTCCTGTGTGTGTGTGTGTGTGTGTGTGTGTGTGTGTGTGTGTGTGTGTGTGCGTGCGTGCGTGTGTGTGTATATGGTCTGTGTGCTTGAGGAAATGTGAATTCTGTGTTTCTGTGAGTCTTTTCCCGAGGCCTCGGCTTGTCCTGGCACACTTTCTCTCTCTCCCTCTCTCTCTCCCTCTCTCTCTCTCTGTCCCCTTTCGCCTGCCCCCCCCCCCCATCACCAGTTCTGTCTGTTTCAGTGCCACCTGCTACAAACTACTGACAGACTTCTCCTATGAAAGATCCCATCTGCACACACACAACCGTCGTTTCTGTCCTGCAATGTACATAAAGGGACTGAGAGATAGAGAGAGAGAGAGAGAGAGAGAGAGAGAGAGAGAGAGAGAGAGAGAGGTGGGAGGGTAGGTAACTGCAGCATCATTATGGTTAAAACGGTTAAAAACTGTAACTCCTCGTTTCCACTCGCTGTACAGCTTCACTTCAGCAATCATGATAGGGACTAAGAGTAAATATTACCCAGGGTACCTTTCAGCGAATTTAACTCATTTGTGGACACTCACTGTTTCTCCTGTGTATGCCTAATTAGTCTCAGAGGAATAAATACATTTTTTTTTAAATAACACTTTATCTTTCTTGGCTGCATGTAAATGGATGTGTGTGCATGTGTGTGTGTGTATGTCCATGTAACTGTGTGTGTGTGTGTGTGTGTGTGTGTGCTTGCTTGTTTAAAAAAAAAAGGTAAATTACCAGTTGTGTATCTCGGCCTTAATTTTCCATGCGGGTACTAGCCTGTGTTTTGCTGCGAAGCTCCCTGCTGTGCTAGCATTGCATTGTAAGTCCCAAGACACACAGATTTAGAGACCCAGAGACTGGATGCCGCGGAGTGGACTGCAGCTTTGTAGGAGCGTGTTATAAAAGGAGGTGTTGATGAAGACGGATGAATTGACGGACGGACGGTTGGGTGGGTGGGTGGGTGCAGGCGGGAAGAAGTAAACGCCTGTCCTCGAGGTGTCACACTGGGAAGAGATGATAGGGAGGAAAACTCGCTGGTGGGAAGACCTCACCCTCCACCATCCACCAGGATTAGTCCCCCGCCTGCTGGTCTCCGTGGTGCTGTAAAAGGGGTTACCCTGGTAAAAGACCAGTTGTCTTCAAATATTGAATGGTTTTGTGACTCATAACCATTATTGGACAAATGAAGGAAAGGATATCTAAACACTCCCGACAATCCAAGCAGAGTGAAAGCAGCATTTGACCCACTCACAATTAACCCTGCAGACCTAAACAAATAATTAGCACAGCCAGTGGTACTAACCATCCAATGACAAAGGGCAGTTCAATATACAGCGAGACAATGAGACACATATTTGCCCCCATGTACATTTCTTGTTTATTAATGAGGAACCGCCATGGCACCCTGAGCGTCACCATTGGTCACCATCATCAGGCGACGCATCATGCAAGGGATCACCCAGTGACAAGCCATGGCCTGGGCAAGCGACCGGTCGTTCTTTCACCGATGGCAGCATTGCTTTTATTTTTCTCTCTCTCTCTCTCTCTTCCTCTCTCCCCCTCGCTGGGCAACGCGTGGCTTGTTCCCGTAGCCTCGCCTTGACAGAAGGGGACCAGAGGATGGGCCTGTTGTCGCCTTAAGACCATCGGCGTGTTTCGCAGCGGGAACACTGGCGTCCGCCAGGCAGATCCTTGTTAGTTCCCTGGAATAATCAGTTGTTGTCAGGCCTCACAGGCAGCGGCCGCCAGCGGGAGCCAGGGAGGGAGACAGCGTGCCTGCTGTATGGTTAGAGAGGGTGGTGGGGGTGGAGGGCGGCGGTGGGGCGGCGGCGGTGGTGGTGGGCGGCGGCGGGGCGGGGGTGCTGTTTGAGTGTTGCGTCTGTCTATCGGGAGATTTGTGTCGATGCTGGGGGGGGGGGCGCGGAGCGGAGACAGTGTCAGGGCAATACCCTTGACGCTGACGAGATGGAGTAGACAGCGCCGACCGACACCGCCCTGCCCCCCACCCAACCTCTCCACCTCCCCCTCCCACCCCCACTCCGCCCCACAACCCACCCTCTCCCCGACACGCACACACACACACACTCACTTTCCCCCCACACCCCCGACTCTCCCCCCGTCTCCCCTCACACGACAGCTTGCACCAGGAGTTGAGCGATCATTTAAAACAGCAGCGGTTATTATATGTTAGCACATCCTGGTAATTTATGCATGATTGCCTGGCGATCCGAGGGCCATTCATCATCCTCGTTCCTCTCTTTCTTTTTTTTAATCGGCCCCGGTGTCCTGTTCCTCCGGACTTTAATCTATAGGGCTATTAAGGAGGCCGCTGTAATAGGTGGCAGTGGGACATTGGGGGGTGTCAATGGGCAAGAAGGTGCAGGCACCAAGTCAGCAAACACATGCGGTGACAATAAAGGAGCGCACAGAGCTTGGCCTCGCCGGCGACATTTTTAGACCCGCTGGGGCAACCCCGAGTTGTTAAACTACCCATTTACTATTATCACTATTATTATTATGTCGTTTAGCCGACACTTTTGCCCAAAGTGACTTCAGATAAATAGGTTATAATTATGGCCCTGGATCTTGATTAAGGATGCTGTGCCTACATGTAATGCAATGTAGGCTGCGGACATTGGGTATCCAACCCGGTAGCATATCCCATTGGTGAGTGAAACACCCCAGCCTCTACACGGGTGTCCTGCCTATCTCTTTACGAGGGTGAGATTTCTCCTCCATATGGGCACTAGACCGAAACATTAAGTCGAGGTGAATTTCACGCATGAGGCGATACATGTATCAACATGTACACTGTCAACATGTATTCCGGGCTAGTATTAATTCATGTGAGTGACTACTGCCCTTAATATTTCATGAAGTTGATTGAGTGCATATGTGTAAGTACCATGTGTGTGTGTTTGGGTTTTCTTCACTGGTTGATGTGTTTCTCCTTCTTCTTCTCCTCCTCCTCCTCCTCCTCCTCCATCTTCTTCTTCTTCTTCTTGTATCCTCTCCTCCTATCCTATCCACTTTCGCTTCTGCGTCAACGATTTGGTACATCCACCCAGGGCCGCACACACTGGGATGCCATGACATCTTGGCACCAGCCACTGTACCCAAGTGTTTTGTTGATCACTAGGACACGTGTCTCCATACATGTGTCTCGGTACACGTGTCGTGTCGCGATGAACATTGGGTCTGTATTTCTCACACCGTCCAGCATGAGAGATAGAGAGAGAGACAATGGCAGGGCCGAAACCAGCAGCAGGGACGATTGACCTGACCAGCGTACTCTCTGTCTCTCTCTCTCACTCTCTTTCTCTCTCTCTATCTCTTTCTCCTATTTCTGGAGAGGTCCATCTGTTCACGGTTACACGCGGCTAACAGACGCCGGCCTCGGTTTTTGTTGTTCTCGACCGGCTTCATTCGGCGTCTACCAAGGATGCGTCTTGATTTAGCCTTTTGTCGCGCTACCCACCTCCTGCCCACAGAAGGGAGCGCGAGAGTGCAACCGGTGGCTGTTGAAAATGGCCCATTGTAATCCTGCCGGGCTCAGTGGGAGCTAAATTAGGAAATGAACAGAATGAGGGAGACGCAGGGAAGGGGAGGAGGAGGGACGACAGAAGGCTTTCGAGTTTAGCTTCTCAAATGTTCACAGAGGGGAGTAAGACATTTGCGGGAGCGATTCCGGACGCTTGTTCCGGGTGCGCATTACCTGATCAGTTGGACTTGAGAGCGGGAGAGCGAGAGTGAGTCTCCGGCCTCGGGACAAACACAGCGAGTCGCCGCGCCGGCCGGCGTGTGCCGCTCGCGGCGTGTTAAGAAGACATTTCTGTCCGTTCTGTTTGTATTTCCGACCTGTGTTTCTGAGTATTTTGAGGAGACGATAAAAGGTCCGAATCCACAAGGACACGTTTATTGTATTTGGGCCCACTTATTTTTGTCTCTGGTAATGTATTTTTAATCGCTCTGGGGCCAATTGTATGGCTACCTTCACTGTAGAGCAGCGCACTCGAAAGAGACAATGAAAAGGTGAATGTTTTGTACGATACACGATACGTCACGCAAGAGTGGACAAATAAGAAACACTTTTTCTCAATTTGCTTATCAAGGTGATTATTTATTTATTGCTTATTTATTTTCGTTGATGAAGGTCTGTATTTATTACATTCATCGACATGAATATGAGAATGACCATCAAGTTCAATGACACTGCACAATGTTCAACTGTCATTGAACATTGACACTGTCAGTGGTCCCTCAATACAGCATTTTTATTTTTGTATTATCAGTTGCAGTTTGCTTTTGAAAGTCAAATATATCATATATATTGTGTAGTTATTTGTGTCCTTGGTAAAGACGTGTGTTTTTGATTAGCTTCTTATTTCACCAATAATCACAGCTAAAACTATCAGATTGAGAGAGAGAGCAAGAGAGACAGAGAGAGAGGGAGAGGCTGAGGCTCAGGCGCAGGCTTAGACGGGAAGGCAGGAGATAACACGGGTGTTGGAAATAAAGCGGACACAGTGTCATGGTGGAGATGGAGGGGATGATGTCAATCATGGCGTCCGCCACCCCCGTGGTTTGGAACCGGGGCTGAGGGAGGGCATTTAAAGGATTGTAAGTGTCGATGCGGGGGGGCGGGGGGCTGCAATACAGTATGGCTGCAATACAGCCATACTGTTTTCTTTTTTCCTACACACACTTTTTGCATCCTTAGTCTTTTTATTAATGGTGCTGGTTAGTTGGATGTCTAGTATATTTGTGTCCTTGGTAAAGTTGTGAATGTGTCTTTGATTATCTTCCTAGTATTTCACCGATAATCACAGCTAACACCATCAGATTGATTTTCCATTGATCAACAAAACCTGGTGGATCGTTACAGAAAACATTGTGAATGTAAAGTGCACTGTTTTATTCTTTTGTGTCTACTATCTCTCTCTCCCTCTCTCTCCCTCTCTCCCCCTGTGGCGATCACACCAGTCCATTCTTCCTCTTTAATTCAAAAAGCCAGAAGGAGAGAGAAAGAAGTTGGGAGGATAACTTTAAGAAAATCCCCTACTGGCCTCGCCGTAGCTGTTGCTGCTCCAGCGCTGACAGCAGAGGCTGACAGACAGACAGACAGACAGACATACGGACAGACAGAGGAAGTTTGCAGTTCGCCCACTCGACTCGCCCCCTGGACGGGTGAGGGCCAGGGGGCAGCAGCGGTGCTAACACTATCCGGGGGGGGATTGGAGGATGTTTCTGCTGGCGCAGCTGGCTCCCGGATCCTGGCTTCTCCTCTGAGGACCCTGGATTTCGCGGGGCCCCGCTTTGCGCTCAAATCGTCTTCTCGCTTGGACTACCATCCCCCTGCCGGCCATACAGTCATCCTGGAAACAAAAGTCCCGTGTCCCACTCCCTTTCATCTTTGACTCGCTGGTCCTTCTCGTGGTTTTTCTTTCATGGGTTTTCATCAAACCAAGAGATTTTTGTTTGTACTCGTTCCTCACCTCTGGTTGCGCTCCCTCAGGGGGGTTTCGGTTGGGCCTCGGAAGAAAGGGACGAAATTTCGGTGGACGACAAAAAAAAAAGACGAGGGGGACGAGAAAGAGGAAAGCAAAGAGAGAGCACACAGAGCGGTTGACATGCCGCAAGACAAGATGGCATCAGTGATGCGTTGCAGCCCTGGTTTTATTTCACAGCTGCTAAACGTCGCCTAGTCCAGTAGTGGTCAGGGTGTTTGACTCCCACCCGAAAGGGTCTTGGTTCGAACCCCAATGTCCGCAGTCTATGCTAATGAACGCTATAAACCCCTACCTGCTCGTTAATGAATTAACATTCTCTGTCTCTTTGGATAAAAACATCTGCGATATCTACTGAATTGAGCGGGATATGGTTTCTTTAAGGTTTGTAATCCCAGAAGGGACATTTGGGTAAACCTTCAAGGTTCTCACAACCTTTTCTCATGTCCCATCGCAGACATCCCTTCTACAAACCTGTCTGCCTGCCTCCCTTCCTCCCTGCCTGCCTGCCTGCTTGCCTGTAGCATCCCCCCGCAGACAGATCCACCGCAGAAGGTCTGGTGTAGACAGCGGGAGAGAGAGAGAGCGAGGGAGAGAGAGAGGGAGAGGCTGAGGCTGAGGCTGAGGCTCAGGCTCAGGTGGGAAGGCAGGAGATAACACGGGTGTTGGAAATAAAGCAGGCACAGTGTCATGGTGGAGATGGAGGGGATGATGTCAATCATGGCGTCCGCCAGCCCCGTGGTTTGGAACCGAGGCTGAGGGAGGGCATTTAAAGGATCGTAAGTGTCGATGTGGGGCGGGGCGGGGCGGGGGGGGGTGACTCGTTAACAGTCACACAGTGCACAGTACGCTCCTGCAATACAGCCATCTATACTGGGTTTTCTTTTTCCTACACACACTTTGCCTTGTCACTCAACGTCCAACTTTTTGCATGTCAACTTCAAACCGTTAAGAACAAAAAAAAAATCCTGTAATCGTTTGAGTTATTAATAAACGCGGGTCAACTGGTCGTTTTTTTTGGGGGGCTTTTATTTCTTTCTCCACAGCCCCATGATGTGTTTCAATCAAAGCCTTTCAGACCGTCGCAGAACGCAGTCCGTATTAAAGCACATGTTGGATTTATACTTAATGACAAAGCTACATGTAGTCTCCTTATAAATGCATTTGTTCTCGCCTGAAACATGGTACTTATCGTAATTTAGGAAACCGTATAGCCTACACCAGTGGTTCTGGTTCTGTTTGGGACTAAGGCACACCATGATCCCAACTGGAAATTCACCTTCAATTCAAAGTTATAGGGCATGATTACGATCAATGTCACCCACAGTATTACCAGGATATTGTAGCACTTTTTTTTAGCAATTATTTCACACAAAGCAGACTTACTTTTATAAAAAAAAAATAGCATACTTGTTAAATATATATATTGCCATGGAGCAACAGCTTGTATTACATTGGGCTAATCCATAATAATGCAAATCATAAATAGCACCACTTCATCCTCAACACTTAATACATTAGGATTACATATTCAATCCCACAAAAAAAAAAAGTTTACGACACCCCAGGGTGCCCCGCCGGGACCCCCTGGTGAGGAACCACTTCCCTGTGCTCCCGTTTCCATAGCACAGGGAAGAAGATAGAGGAGGAAGTTTAGCCTGTTTTTTTTTGTTGTTGTTGTGTTTGTTTGTCTCGAGCAGAGACAGGAAAGGAGAAGAAAGGGGTGGATGCAATTTTTCCGGCGAGGTATCCCCGCGCCAAGGCCCTCGGAGAGAGACGCAGGCCGCTCCTGACAGAGCTACTTCTATGGAAAAATAAATAAATAAATAAAAAAGGGAAAAATGCCGATCAATTTCTTCTTCCACAACTCCAGGTGGAGCTGTCACCATCCACCCCCTGCGGATGCTGTCAGAGATGCATCAGCCTCCTACAGCCCTTATTTATTTATCCATATCTGTTTGTTTGCATATTTTATGTTGCCTACTTTTCCTCTTTTGGGCTGTTTTCTTTCTTATTTTTTTATTTTTTTATTTTTTTTGGGGGGGGTGGCGGGGGTTTGGATTGACTTTCACAGTCGATGAGTTGTGTGTTTGTGGTTATTAAGCGGAGTGATTGATTTATATCCATTCTGGGGTTTGCTGCCTTTATGCTCAGGATCTTAAAGGGGATTAGATAAAATATCGTCTTTTTATTACATTTTGACTTCGTCGATTTAATCGCGACAGCCATCTGGTGTCGCGTCTTCGTTTCTTGGCGTGTCGCAACGGACGCGGGTTGTTAATCACAGTATGCTAATCATTATATCATTTATATTTTAAATACGTCCTCCAGTGCTAAATGGACGGTTTTGCCGTCGGTATACCGCAAGCGTGCCGTCGTCGCCACGCCGACGTGAACGTACGTACGAGCCGCTAGCGTAGTGCTGCGCTTGCCGAGGCGTCGACATACTGTATGCAAGACATCGCATTTCTATTTATTCCTTCACCCGCTCGGTGTGAGCGATTTTGAGTTGCCCTCGACTCCCCGCACACAAATGAGACTTCACTCAACAGATTAGTCTCCCCCCCCTGCATCCCCCATTTCCTATTCCACTCCCAATTTTTTTTTTTTTACCCAGTTTTTTTTTTCCTCCCCGTTTTTTTCCGCACGCATCAAAAACAGTTTGATGGTTTGACGGGAAGGGCCTCGGCAAGTCTCTTCCTCCCATCACAGTCCTCCCGGTGTGTCTCTCTGCTCCCCCATTGAACTGCTGGCTGGCCCATTTCTGGAGTGTGTTTTCCGTTTTTTGTTTTTTTTTCTCCTCCTTGCCATGGCAACACGCGAGCATATAGCGAGCACGCGAGTATGTG
Organism: Merluccius polli; assembly: GCA_030340625.1. NCBI lineage: Eukaryota > Metazoa > Chordata > Actinopteri > Gadiformes > Merlucciidae > Merluccius > Merluccius polli. Next base: position 40,194 of record JAOPHQ010003193.1, on the reverse strand, counting down.
TGCGGAGGAGCAGGGCCGTCCGCTGGGACAGGCTCCTCTGCTCAGACAGCTGTCTGCCATAAAAGACAGGGGGGGAGGAAGGAGGGGAGTGTCAGGAGCGGGGATGGGGGAGGCAGGCGGTAGTGAGGGAGAGGGGAGAGGAGGAAAACTTTTTTTTTCTGCCGCCCCCCTTTTATGATGAAAAAGGTCAAGGGGGGGGGGGGGGGGGGGGAGAGGGGGGGGGGGCGGGCGGGCGGGGGGGGAGGCCTGTGTCTTCAGTCGGATTACAGCTGAATCCCCCCACGGTTTGAGCAGCAGTCACACTCGGCGTCTCAAAGCCAAGACATTTCTCTTCGTTTGTAGCGTTTATTAAAGGAGCTTGGGACTCTGCCGGTGACGACTGAAGCGTTTTGTGAAAGCCGGGTAGAAAGGGGATCAAGGACAGAGGGAACCGAGCAGCTACAGGGCTAAAAAACACAAAAAACACAAAAAAACACACAAAAAAAAAAGGACAGAAAGTTTCAGCCTTAAGGCGCCCCCACACCACACCAACGCCTGTACTGTTCCTTCACCAGTGCTCAGCAACACTAGGGGGGCTGTGAACGCAACTCCTGAGTGTGTGTGTGTGTGTGTGTGGGGGGGGGGGGGGCGGGTCCGGAGAAACGAGCAGGCAGCCACTGCCATCTGTAAGCTGCGACAGCCGTGACTTGATTTTTAAAAATAACCTCACGTTTCGCGTCACGTTTTTGTCGGTTTATGAGCGAGAAGCCTTCGAGCGTTCCTATGGTGAGACGACCGCTGAGGTGTTCGCCGCCGCTCGTTCGTCTTCATGTTGTTGTCCTTTAAGGCATCAATTAGCAAAGGGAGTTCAAAAAAACTGCTCATCGGCTATTTATAGTGCAGGTTTTTTGTTTTGCGTTATTGCTTTTCGACCCAGTTATTATTATTCACCACTTTCAATACGGGCCAAAAGTCCTGCTGGGCATCAAGCCGGTATCAGAAGGTGCAAATTCACCACCGAATCCCGTCGCGTTCAACTTTATTCAGAAAGTGAAATAACTGTATGAATAGGCTATGAATGAAAGTATTGAATAAGACACGGCCAATTAATATCAGCTCGCCATAAATGCTCATTATAAAACAAGGTGTCCCCATAGATAACAGTGGCAATCAGATCAGAGCAAAAAAAAAACGCTTGGGCTGTTTGTCTGATTACTGTCTACCCCTGAGCAGAACTGCCTCCTAAATAAGGAGAGCCATTTGTCTAGCTCACCGCCTGTAAAATTGAGAAGGATGTAACCCGGTGTTATTTATTTATATATTTACATATTTATTTAGAAGGAAAGCGCTTCGGCGCGCATCCATTGTGTTTCAGTGCCAGGTGCGAGTAACTGTTGGTAAAACAGGCGGTAGCACTTGCCAGCGTTCAACCGAAGGGGCTGTAAATTAAATGACTTCAGTGTTTTGCAGTAGTACTAGTTGGAAAAGTGTTTCGGGGGGGAATAGATATGTTGTATTGGATGTGTTTTGTGTAAGATAAGATGTTTATCGCACACTTACACATGTTTAATTAAACACAATGACAGTAATGTATTGTATCACAGGGGTATTTGAATACAAGGAGGCCTTCGCAGTCTGTAACGTCCTAATTAAAGACGCTGATCCGTCCACAAGAGGGCTGATGGCAACAGGTTTCTTCTCAACCACCATTCTTTCGATTTTTCCTTCCTTCAATTTGTCCTCTCATCTTTACTTCATTCCTTTCACTTGTCCTTCCTTTCTTCACTCCTTCCGTCCTTCCCTTCCAACCTCGTGTCCTCGGTCCCTATTGCTTCGAGTGGCGCCGAGCCGAGAGAAGATATCTGTTTCTCTTCAAGTCTCCCCGGTCCCTCTTGCCACTGCTCCAGTACGCCAGGCGGTTTTAAAGAAGTCCTATAGCGGTGCTTCCTCCGAGGCCAAACGCGCCTCTCACTACTTCCCTTTCCCTACAAAAACAGTTGGTGGTGTTGGTGACAGCACCAACACCAACACCACCAACACCAACCTGCCAGAGCTGGGATTCCTCCGCTGCATCCTCCATCCTCCGTGTTGTTGTGTGTGTGTGTGTGTGCTGCTTTGTGAGCCGTGGTGGATACGGATGCCGCTAGTCCACCCAGGTCCTCCCTCAGGGCCGGGGGGAGCGGATCCTGTTTCAAATGAGCCGCTTGACTTGGCCCACCTCCGGCCCTGAAACCCTGAAACCCTCCCCCCCCCCCCCCCACCCCACCCCCGGCAGCTCACAATCTGCTAGCTACCGGCAAGGCTGCGTTCTTCCACTTTGTTACTGGCCTCAACGCACCGCAGACGAGCCAGGTACCTCTTCCAGCTATACAAAGCCTGTGCCCGTCTCTCTCTCTCTCTCTCTCTCTCTCTCTCTCTCTCTCTCTCTCTCTCTCTCTCCCCCTCCCTCGTCCTGATCGGGGGAGCCGATTCTTGGGCAGAGACGGTCACACTCTCTGTCCAGCAGAGCCTGCTGCCTGCAGGTGAAGACTGCTGGGTGATAGTTCTGCCTGCGTCTCCATTCCCAGACACACCTGGCTGGAAGCCCAGCCCCCCCCCCACCCCACACACACACACACACTGAGACACACACACACACACTTATAAACACACATGCTGACACACACACACCCGCTGACACACACAAACACATGCTGACACACACACAAACACACG
>JAOPHQ010003193.1:7500-30000 GCA_030340625.1 Merluccius polli | reverse complement strand
GAAAAACTTGGCAAGGGGCCGTGGTTGTAAAGGACATGGTCTGTCTGTCTGTCTGTCTGTCTGTCTGTCTCTCTCTCTCTCTCTCTCTCTCTCTCTCTCTCTCTCTCTCTCTCTCTCTCTGTCTCTCTCCCTGTCTATCTCTTGTACTGCATGTTTTTAAAAAAATGTGGTTCAAAAAAAGTGCCAGAGTGAGTGGAGTTCATAACTGAACTGATTTTTATGTTAATTCACGGAGACATCCAGTTTTTCTTCTTAAGGTTGTTTCCTCGCCTCGTCTGGTCTAGTTTATGTGTCTGGCTGGTTTCCTGGTAAATGGGGATTCTGGTATCATTTGTGTAACGCCGTTTGATGCCAACATTTAAAAGTGTCGCCTTATCTCTCTCTACAACACAGTTGCCTTCCGCGATAACTTGTGGCTTTTAAAACTCAAAAAGATGAACAGATTTGGTTTGTGTTGCGTTTTTTTTTTTTTTTTTTTTTTGTGTGTGAAGAAGATACCAGAACAAATCCAACAAGAGGAACGACTCAACGAGAATGGGGCTGCCAAGATGGGCAGCGGATAACTACAACATATCAAGGAAAACATCTGCGGACCATCGAGGCGGACAACACGTCGATACGCGCCGATTTAATACGCCAACATGGGCGATATTTTACTACGATTACTACTTGTAATCTACTTGTATTTCCAGCCCCCGCCATGACGCCTGCATTGTTTTACTGACACACGATGTATTTTTGTCCAATTACTCCACACGCTTAAATCACATTATGTTAATATTCACAACGGGAACTGACAAAGCTAAATCGAGCGACGTCGAACCGAGCAATAAGGGGCGTTTTTTTTGTGCTGATTTTAATCGGTTGCGTGACTTTGCAAGCCGGCAACAGGAATCCCTTTGTGTGTGTGTGTGTGTGTGTGTGTGTTCAGGTGAAGGAGAAAGCCTGGCTTAAGGATTAGGGGGTAAGAAACAACAAACTGCCAAAAATCTGCACAGCCTGTCAGATTTTGAGTGCGAAAAAAAAAGAGACGGCAGGGAAAAAATGTCAAGGAGGAGACTGCAAATGAGGCTTGTTTCAATACCGAGATCGATGGGGATGCAGGTGGAGATGTAGCGTGCGTCGATGATGAGCGTCCACGGGCAAACACAGGGAGAGAGGGAGAGAGAGAGAGAGAGAAAAAAAAAAGAGGATGGAAACTAGCCCCCACAGGAGAATGCTGACTTACATTATACCCTGACTAGTTTATTTTTTCCTTTCTACAAAGCAGTAGTTGTTTGTTGTGTACTTGTCTGCTGGCACTGGAAATGCTATTTCTAATTAAGAAAGAGAGAGAGAGAGAGAGAGAGAGAGAGAGAGAGAGGGGTGGGGGGGGGGAAACAATGTGCTTCTTGGAGCTGAGTAGAAACTCATCGGCCAGAGCCGTAGTTTGTCGTGTGCGGGGGGGAAAACAAAGAAAGCGGTACGAAGGAAGGCAGGTATCTCCGTCTCACAACGGTGAGCGCCGCCGTGGCAGCAAAGTTCCCGTCCATTGCGTTCATTTTTATTTTTACATGCGTCCCTGTTGTTGACGACGACAACGCTCATCCGTTAGCCAACGAAAGGAGGGCCGGGTCTCTCCACAGGGCCCTGGTCATTATTTTTAGGTTGCCCTTTTGAGGTGAAGGCAGTGCGCCCGGCGCGGGTCGCTCTGCGGGGGGAAAGACGTAATTGTGGGGGACAGCCCTTCAGCAGTTATCCGCGTCACAGGGGCCGCAGATGAAACGCAGGGTTCGCCCGGAAAAAAAAGCGTACACTTAGTAAGGGGGGGTTTGGTTGTGCGGATATTGGTCGTCTTTTTCTTTCTTTCTGAGGATACTTCCCCCCCAGCATCTTGCGAGAGGCAAAGTGATATATTTAATCATAGGGAATCAAATTTGTCCCGGGAATTAACAAGATCTCAAGCCTGTGAATCCCCATGAGTCTCTCTTTCTCTCTCTCTCTCTCTCTCTAAAACGTCTTCGGTCGAGGCGCATGGGGCATGCGTCCGACCACACTCGCGACCCCGCAGCTGACAGATGACTTTGTGGTGGCCATGCGGCTATCAGTCACCGATAGCCTCTTGAAGCCTTAAGCTGAACCCCCCCCCCACACCAGTACACTAAATCCAATGTTGATCGTCGTCACCATGGCCGTGTCAAGTTCGTGATGCCGTTGTTTCCCTTTACATGTGTCACTAGTTGTCCTGGAGTGGCCTTCCCGCGTCACAGCTGTTGTCAATTGATTTGGACGGGCCATGAGCCGTATTCACCTCCGCGGCCATCTTGGTTCGATCTCGGTTCGATAGCTGGATACAGGGGGAAGTGAATGTGGGATTAATTTCCACATCCATCATTCAGTTCCCCTCCGTAGCCGACTGTCGTTAAGGCGGTAGCCGGCTGCCAGCAGGTGGAGCGCACGTATATTTGACAGCAATTTGACAGTGGATCCATTTTGTACCGTTTTGTCTTAATTGTACTGCCAGCTTAACTGTCTTTTGTGTGAATTGTCTAATTTAACTTTTCCTACACTGAACAATTTAGACTTGAATTTTAAATATCTCCCATGTTTCCAAATGGGACTGGTACTGAAACACAACTTTGTAATGGTATATATATATATATATATATATATATATATATATATATATATATATATATATATATTGTGGCGCCCGCCGGGTACAGGTAAGGAGGAGGATATGTGGGAAGGTGGTGGATGGGGTTTATATTGCACCATGCCATCTGGTGGCCGCGGAGCACTTTTCACTCTCCCCTCAGTCTAAAGGAAACCCGACCATATATGGAGGTCTAACGAGACCAGGAAGCGGAGCAGCTGCAGCCACTCACCCTAATGAGGGGAGAGAGGATAAAAGCAGCAGGAAGTGGACACAACAAGGAAGGAGTAGCTGGAGAGCACTATGGTGGTAGTAGGTAGAGAGAGAGAATAAAGCGCCGCGTATGACCCTTTTCCCCAGGAGGACCCCGTTGGCCGATCGACCCTTGCACTGTCTGAGAACCCGCCCGTGTACCGACCCCCGCCTGTCTGACATCCCTCCCGCCCGCCGAACCCTGGTCCGTCTGAGAGCCCGCCTGTGTACCGACCCCCGCCTGTCTGACATCCCTCCCTCCTGCCGAACCCTGGACCGTCTGAGAACCCGACCCCGTGCACCGAACCCCACGCTCAACCCCCGACGACCAGTCCAGAGCCTGAGCCCCCTCAGGACCGACCCCCCTCCCCCCCTCCGCGGCGGCGGAGTTTTCCCCTCTCTCCCCCTCTCCCGAGTCTACAATAAATTTGGTTAATTGTGAAACTCGTGTGGACAGTCAACTGTTTTCCAATACTGGTCTGGTGGCACCTCTTCTCCTCCCCGAGGTTGCCACATAGCTCAGGGGCAGGTAGCTCACCACCACCTCCTCCCCGTACTTCAGCTCTGTCATCACACCGGCTGCCGTGGCCGTCCAGACGAGATTATCGTGGCTCAACATGCCTCCCTTGGGGTTTCCAGTCGTCCCCGAGGTGTAGATGAGTGTGCAGCACTCATTGGCTCGCAGGGTGCCAATCACAGCGTCCAGTTCCTCGTCAGACACTTCGTCTCCCAGCTTCATGAACTCCGCCCACGTGTACAGGTTTGGTAGCTTCTGCTCTAGTTCATCTTTGTACTGAACAATGGCTTTTAGATGAGGAAGCTGATCTTTAACCTGCAGAATCTTCACAAGCTGTTTGTGGTTCTCCACAACCAAAACATTGGCCTCACAGTTGGCAGCCACATACTAGCAGGCTTCAGCCGAGTTGGTTGTGTAGATACCTGTAGCCAAACCCCCTGCGAGGATGCAGCCGACGTCTGCGATGAACCACTCCGGAGAGTTGAACCCCAGGATACCGACGCCATGGTAACGCTCCAGGCCCAGCTTCAGGAAGCTCTTGGCGGCCGTGCGGCACTGCTGGTAGTGCTGCCGCCAGGTCACGGTGGCCCAGCGGCCGTCCCGCTTGAAGGCCAGCGCGGGGTGGTCCGCGAAGCGCTCCGCCGTCTTCTGCAGCATCTGGTGGACCGTGAGGGGCGCCTCGGAGCCTGGGCCGGAGCCCTCCACCCGCAGCCGGACCGCCTGGTCCCGGGAGGACGTCCACAGCCGGTCGGCGGGGGTCAGCGGCACCGCTCTGGGCTCTGTTGCGGGGGGACAACATGGACAATTACCCGCCAGGGAGCGCCACAGGGCCGGAAACAAGGCCGCGTCCCGCCCAATAAGGACCTCTACGGGCAGCTCCGGCACAAGCCCCACCGTCCCCTGGAATACTCCCTTGGTGGTTTGCATGCTTATACTCGCCGTGGGATACTGCCGGGTTTCTCCGTGGATGCAGGTCACGGCGAGTTTCCCTGGGAGGAGTGGACCCGGGGCGTACTCGGGCCGCGCCAGCGTCACCGCGCTGCCCGAATCCAGGAGAGCTGAGGCGTCCCGCCCATTGAGCCGCACTGGAGTTACGGCGGAGGGTCCGTCCGTCTGGCCCCAGCAGACCGTGAGGAGACCGCAGGGCTTCCGGGGATTGGAGTCGGATGACGCCGTCGGCATGGCCACGTCCTGGCGGTGGGGGCACCCCCAGGACAGGTGTCCCACCTCCCCGCAGCTGAAGCAGCGTCTTGGCTCCGCCGCCGACCCTCGGGGTTCCCCGAAGGAGCGTGAAGGGGGCCTCGGGGGTTCCAGGACCGGTGTGGGGTTTCGGAGCCGCCCGGTGCTCTCCGCCTTCCCAGGCCGGCCTGGCCTCAGCACAGCGTGGGCGGCCAGGTATCCCTCGACCAGGGTCACCAGTTGCTCTGGGGGTTGCTTTGACAGGCGAGCTTTTGTCCCTCGTAGGGCAGGGCCCGGAGGTACCGGTCCATGACGACCCTTTCTACGGGGCCAGGGCCCGAGGGCTCAGAGACCAGCCACCGGTTGGTCAGTCGAGTGAGCTCATACATCTGGCCCCGGGGTGGCTCGGCTGGGTCGAAGGTCCAGTCGTGGACTCTCTGGGCTCGGGAGAGGAGGGTGTGCCCAAGCCTTTTCTGGATCTCCGCCTTCAACTCATCATAGGAGACCGCCTGCTCCATACATAGGTCCTGATACGCGCTTTGGGCCGCCCCGGAGAGGAAGGGGGCGATCAGGTCCGTCCACTGGTCGCGGTCCGCTCGAAGGTGAGGAGGAACGTCTCCACGTCATCGGTCTCAGTCTGCTTCACAAGGAACCTCGCCGGCTGGATAGGACGCCCCTGGTCTCGGTCGAGGAGTCGGTTCACGAGAGCGGTGTGGTGTTCCTGCTGCGCCTTCTGCATCTCCATCAGCTGGCCCAGCATGGCGCTGTAATTGGGGGGCGTTGCCATGTTGGGGATCTGGTGCGTCTGTTTCTCGATACTGGTCTGTTTACTCACGTGCCCGCATTCTCCACCATATGTGGCAACCTCGGGGAGGAGAAGAGGTGCCACCAGACCAGTATTGGAAAACAGTTGACCCCCCCCCTCGCGGAGTTTTCCCCTCTCTCCCCCTCTCCCGAGTCTACAATAAATTTGGTTAATTGTGAAACTGGTGTGGACAGTCAACTGTTTTCCAATACTGGTCTGGTGGCACCTCTTCTCCTCCCCGAGGTTGCCACTATATGTGTATATATATATATATATATATATATATATATATATATATGGCATGTAATGCTAGCTAAGTGCAGTAGTTTTAAACAAACTGCTAAACCAGCATGTTTTATTCTCTCTTTTCTCTCTTTATTAAGTGTTTAGTTTGGCTTTGTTTCCTATGGTTACCTGTTTATTAGCCCTGACTTGGACCATTGGTTTCCATATGGCAAGCAAGCAGAACTACGCTAAGGAAAGTTAACTTGGTAAATCTGCACTAGTACTATTACATTGTGGAAAAACAACAATCACAATGCTTCCTACTCACTGAAAATTATCGATAAAAAATAAATACAAATAAAAATGCACATGGTTTTTTGTATCATATTTTTTTTTACATTTTTACACTTTAATGTACACTTCCCATGCAAATAACACCCTTTGGATGTAAATATATATTAGTTATAGTATCCATGAAGCGCTGTGACAACACCGCAGACAGGCTACTATTTGGTAGCCTGGCTGTCACAGCGTGTTTGTCAGCAACTTGAGGTGATGTTTTAACACTGACAATACAACGAGATTAGCTGCCATAGATTTTTATTTATTTTCTCTCTCTCTCTCTCTCTCTCTCTCTCTCTCTCTCTCCCTCTCTCTCTCTCTCCCCCTCTCTCTCTCTCTCTCTCTCTCTCTCTCTCTCCCCCCTCTCTCTCTCTCTCGCCCTCTCTCTCGGGGCGTAAGGAAACTACCCAATGCGCTCTCTTGTATTAAAAATAGCCGTGCGAGCAGTGACACTGAGCCATCCTGGCATCGTGTCATCTGTGTGGACCGGCCCTTTAAACTCTCCTCCATCCTGATCTGAGCGCGGCAAACTGCCATCCTCCACCCTCCATCCTCCATCGCTGCTGCTGCTGCTGCTGTTTCTCTTTTCATCATCAATGTCCATCTCTCACAATGTTGTCATATGGCAGTCTGTCGTCGGCATCTGCAAAGCCTCTTACGAAACAAGTACTATTTGGCATTTATTTGGCATTTATTTATTTAACTACTATTTAACTATATATATATATATATATATATATATATATATATATATATATATATATATATAAAAAGAAAAAAAAATATATAGAGAGATTTTATATATATATATATTATATATATTTTTGTATGTATATATATATATATATATATATATATATATATATATATTTTATATTTATATATTTCTATTTATTGTTTTATTTTCTACAACTTACTGTTCACTGTCATATTAACATTGCTGATAAGCTGATACAGAATCGTATTGGTCTTTCTTTGCACGCAGATGATGCATTTTATTTTATTGTGCGACGGTATTGTAAACTCATTTTTTTCTTATGTATTAAATTCACTCTTGCACTGATGTGCGTTGCTGTTACCTTCATTTCACCCCCCCGCCCTCGGCGGTGAAAAAAGTACAGAGACCGCACAGGTAAACCTCGACGCCGCTACTTCTCTACGTTCCCGTTTTCTCCTTTATACTTCCCTTTCCTTCAGACAAAAGGGCCACTTTTTAAAAAATGATGAAATGGGACACGCTGGTGGAGCAACATAAATGGCTTTAAAGTCGCGTAGCAAGGCGGCAAGCGGCGAGGAAAGCTTTTACCAGACACCTGAAGCCCCCCTCCCCATCCACAGCCCTCTGAACAGGTTATCCACACACAGAGACACATCCATCTTCCTTTAATCCCCAATTACTCTGTCTCTTTGATTCCCACCTCATCCCACCCCCCAATCCCCCCCTCACCCGCGCCCCCCCCCCCCCCCCCCCACACCACCACCACCTCTCTGTGTAAATGAACTGGGTGCCGGGAACATTGTTGGCGGAGCTGTGTGCTGACGGACCTTGTTATGGGTGCTGCATTGATAAGCGCCTGAGAGACAAGGGAGACCTGGAGGGTGCTGGGGGGGGGGGGGGGGGGTGGCTTTCGAGAAAAGTAAAAGAGTACAATTGAAGGAAGCAAGAAGGAGAGAAAGGGGGAGAGACAGAGAGGGGGAGAGAGAGACAGAGAGAGGGAGAGGGAGAGATAAATTTGGGAGGGAGAGAGAGAGAGAGAGAGACGTTTATGCAGGCAGCCAAGGTGCCCCTGAGAACATTTAGAGGGGAGAAGGCAGAAAAAGGGGGGAGATGGGGGGGGGGGAGAGACGGGAGGCTGGAGAAAGAGATGCAGGGGCGAGATGTCGGGCTGACACGCGTGTAGCAGCGATGTCACGTTGGTTTAGCGGCGCTAATGCATCCAGATTGACCGGAGACACAGCCGCACAATGGGAGAGCTGAGTGAATCTTCGTGTTTGCTAAGGTGGACATTTTCCCCTCTCTATCTCTGGCCTCTCTCTCTCTCTCTCTCTCTCTCGTGTGTGTGTGTGTGTGTGAGAGAGTGTGTGTGTGATTGGGCTTAAGTATGTATGTGTGTGCGTGTGTGTGTGCGTGAGTGTCTCTATCCATAAATCAACATAGTCCCATACCTCCCTCCCTGGCCTGTTTGGCCACAATGAGCACACACCCTCCAACCTGGCCCTCTGCCCCCAACTCCCCCCCCCCCCCCCCCCCCTCCCCCACTGCCCCCCCCCCCCCCCCATCCTCTCAGCACTCAGCAAAACGCTCAAAGCGGGAGAGATGTGTCGTCGAGAATAGCACACTCCCGCCGACGGTCCGTTTTTCCTTATGTGCTCCTCCATACAACTACTGCCTCTTCGGCGTCTCCATCCGGCCCTTGACCCCCAACCACCCCCCCCCCACCCCCCCCCCCCCCCTACTGAATGGCGCTCCAAGCGAGAGAGAGAGAGAGAGAGAGTGGGATTGGGAGTGGGACACACACACACACACACACAGAGCTGATGGCTGGGCGTGCCAGTGGCCTTTCCCCCCCCCCACCCCCCCACCCTCCCTCCAGAGAGCCGTCACGGTCGCGGGGTCGCGCCTCATTAGGCGCATTGAACGGCAAAGGGTGGGGGGGGGGGGGGTCCTCCTGGTAGCCCAGAGGAGGGGGAGAAACGACGGGACGGAAGAAACGCGTGTGTTTCGAGTATCCGCCCCCGACTCCCCCGTCCGTCCGCACCCGCCCGCCGCTGCGCCTTAATTGGATCAAACGCGGCCACCCTGAGATGTTCGGGGGGGCCGGAGGAGGAGGAGGGCAAGAGGGCAGGGTGCCGGCCCACGCTAGAGTCCCGGGGCGGCCGGAGGGGGTGGGGTGGGGGGTGGGTGGTGGGTGGGTGGGGTGGTGGTGCTCAGCTTGGGAGTCAGGAGGTCAGAGGATGGAGGAAGTGGTGAAATAGGGCCGGCAGCGGCGAACGTACCGCGCTACTGCTACTGCTACTGCTGTGTGCTGTTGGACTCACCGGTTTTGACCACACACCCCCCTCCTCCCCCCCCCTCTCCCCTCTCTCTCTCTCTCTCTCCCTCTCTCTCTCTCTCTCTCTCCCTCTCTCTCTCTCTCCCTTCCATCTCTCCCCCTCTCTCTCTCCCTTTCTTTCTTTCTTTCTTTCTTTCTTTCTTTCTTTCTTTCTCTCTCTCTCTCTCTCTCTCTCTCTCTCTCTCTCTCTCTCTCTCTCTTCCCTCTCTCCCTCTCTCTCTCTCTCTCTCTCTCTCTCTCTCTCTCTCTCTCTCTCTCTCTCCTGTTCTTTCTGTGGTGCGACTTTGGGTGTAAATGTTAACTTTGTTGGGGGTGCTGCTGGGAAAGTGGAGGCGGTATCGAGGAAAAGATTGAGGACAGACAGACAGACAGACAGACAGACAGACAGTGTTTGTTCGGGGGAAGGAATTTCTTTCACACCCGGGTACACTGCATGCCCCAGGAAGCACAGTGAGCCCATGAGCTAGGCTTTATTAGGGCGGGGTGGGGGTGGGGGTGGGGGGCTTTAGCTTAAAGAAAAGAAAAATGTAAAAAAAATACGATGTGGGGGGAAAGTTTTAGCCGTCATCGGCTGACATGGGAAATTTATAGAACGAGATTTTTCCACTAACAATGGCTTTCTGCACGCACACACACACACACACACACACACACACACACACACACACACACACGCATGTTGCACACACAAACACACACACACACACACACATAAATGCCATATTTTTATTTGATTTAGAGAGATTGACACATTGAAATTTGCATTCACATACAGTCCCAACTGAGCATTTTCAAGCTCAACAATTTTGTTCTGGAAAATTATGTAAATAAATATTTATTTGCCTCCTACATGCGGGCAGCTTTGCATGAATCACTTAAAGTTAAAGTTGACATGGATACTGCCAATTTCATTGAGTCATATTTGACATCTCCAGGGAAAACTAGAATCAACATTATTGCGACAAATATAGAAACGGCTTTTCACTTGTTGACTTGCTGTCATAAATTTGAGCATACCTTGTTTAGCATAACATATTTTATATTTGAACTAATTATATAATTGTAAATGAACCTCTTACTTTACTTTTAATTTTGTGGTTCTGCTATTAACGGTAGCAAAATAGCATTTTTTTTGGTTTATTTATTTATTTGAATGTTTATTTGATATGGACATAGCAATTACATTGGACAGACCGGATGCACTGTTTAAGTGTTTTAGCACAAGTGCTAATTCGCAACACTTGTCTTGCTTGTTTGTTTGTAAGGCCTTCCCCCCAAAAGCGACATGACGTGTTTCTCTCTCATATCATTCAATCAATTACGAGACGACATTAAGGTCGGAGAACGGGGAGACGATCGGTCGGACGACAATCTCGCTAGCGACTCCCTCGCCTGAAATGTTTACAACAAGTGGACCGAGGAAAATCATATATCACAGTATATGACTGATGCAGTATGCGTCCTCTTCATGCAGTGTAAAGATGAATTCACCACCTGTAGTACAACAACATAATTGGCCTCTGAGCCATCTGCTTATTGAGAAAGTTAACTCCTAACCATCACTCATCAATAATGATGGCAGTGAACAGATAAAGGCAGAAAGTAAGTAAGTCATCTCTCGGCTCTGCATATCTTATGAATATATGAATATGGTAACTATGGGATTATTTCACCAACAGGAACTTTCTGACTTGACTGTTTATTTGCTGTGGATCTAAATTTGAAGTCTGCACTGCAGGTATGCTGATACCTAAACTAACCATCTCTAACCTCAAACCTAAACTAACCGTCTCTAACCTAACACCTAAACTAACCATCTCTAACCTAACACCTAAACTTAACCATCTCTAACCTAATACCTAAACTAACCATCTCTAACCTAATACCTAAACTAACCATCTCTAACCTAACACTTAAACTAACCATCTCTAACCTAATACCTAAACTAACCATCTCTAACCTAACACCTAAACTAACCATCTCTAACCTAATACCTAAACTAACCATCTCTAACCTAATACCTCACCTAACCATCTCTAATCATCTCTAACCTAATACCTAAACTAACCATCTCTAACCTAACACCTTAACTAACCATCTCTAACCTAACACCTAAACTAACCATCTCTAACCTATCACCTACACCATTTAGTGCTGAGTGAAACAGGGCTGTAATATCTGAGGGTCTGTGTGACATTAGAAGGGGTTTGAAAGGAGTTCAGCGGCGGCCATGCGGCCATCGATCGGCTCTCATGGCTTCTCATCAAAGCTGAGCCTTTTGATGTCTCTACAAGTTAAGCAATTAGTTGAAACGAGAGAGCAACGCCCTTTTGGCTACCTGGAGAGCATCTCTCACCCTCTCTCTCTCCCCCCCCCTCTCTCTCCCCCTTTCTCTCTCTCTCTCTCTCTCTCTCTCTCTCTCTCTCTCTCTCTCTCTCTCTCTCTCTCTCTCTCTCTCTCTAACTAGGGAGGGCAGCAACACCCCCTGAATGGCTGGAGCGGTTGCTGGAGCTCTTTGCCTCTCTCCCTCCTCTCTCTGTCTATGTCTCTCTCTCTCTGTGTGTGTGTGTGTGTGTGTGTGTGTGTGTGTGTGTGTGTGTGTGTGTGTGTGTGTGTGTGTGTGTGTGTCTCTCACTCTCTCTCTCTCTCTCTCTCTCTCTCTCTGGGAAGGGAGTGAGTAGCTGGAGCAGTTGCTGGAGCTCTCTGCCTCTCTCTCCTCTCTCCCTCCTATCTCTCTGTCTCTCTCTCTCTCTCTCTCTCTCTGGGAAGGGAGGGAGGGAGAAGCTGGAGCAGTAGCTGGAGCCCCATGCGTCTGCGAGGCAGCAGGTGGCCCCGCAGCCATTGACACAAATGCTACGATGCCCCACTCTGCAAATGTCAGCGCGGCCCAATTAAACGCCTGAATGATGATAGCCCACAGAAGGGGGAATTTTTTTTATTTTCGTTGGATCAATAAAGTTTTTTTTTTTTTTTTTTTGTCTCGTTTTATCCGTTTGCCGTATTTCTTTTCTTTCTTTTTTTTCATTCTCCCGGTGTCCTTATCTTCACCGAGACGATGAGTCAGCCGACAACAGAACAGATGCATGTAAACCCGCCGGCGTATTTAACAGACCTGCTTGCGGCCGCCGCCAGCCTGACAGAGTTTGTTTGTTTGTTTGTTTCCCCCCCCCCCCCCTCGCAGAGGTCATTCCCGCGTGCTTGTTAACCGCGTGTTGTTTTACCTGCTGACACACGGAGGCTACGTATATTAGCATCCATTAGCATGTCAGTCAGTCAGCGCTCTCTGCGGCGTTGACTTCACTTTGATCACCGGCCATGTTGTCATGTAGGCAGATAAATGCTACATGCGTCAGCGTGTATGTTCAGGTTTGGCGTGTTCGAGCCGAGACATCATATTACATTATAGCCCTTCGAAGGATATAAATGACACAGAATATATTACTTTTAATGTACTGGGATCTGGGATCGCAGTACATCAAAGGTATACATATATATATATAGATATAGATAGATAGAGGTATATTTCTCCTCTCCTCCTAGCCCTGGCTGGCTGTCAGTATCAAGTGTAGAGAGAGAGAGAGAGAGAGATGTAGGCTGAGGAGGAAGGAAGGAAGGAAGGAAGGAAGGAAGGAAGGAAGAAGCGGATGTCGGCTTCAATCCACAGACGCTTCCACATATTAATTAAGCCAAGTTACCAGCCTGCTGTTTCATAGGTAATTGCACCAATCTGCTCCCCCCCTCCCCCTCCCAAAAAACCAAAGACAAAACAGAAAGTTAAGCATGAAGGGAAACTGCTTAAGATGTGTGTGTGTGTGTGTGTGTGTGTGTGTGTTTTGCGCTCCTCTTGACAGGAGTACATCTTAATTGGTGATCTTACACAAATAATAACGGCAAGTTGTCGTTCATTCTGCCCATACGTTATTTTGCCCGTCTGTGATTGGACGAGGTAGGATGCACATCTCACCCCACTCACGCTATCTCACCCCGCCAAGCTCATTAGGCTCAGTGGGGTGAGATTGCATTTCACACTTTCGGGGCGTGACGGAGGTGGGGGGGGGGGGGGGGGTGGTTTAAGTTTTCATGTTTTAACTTCTTCTTGCGCCGATAAACCTTCTGTTTTACTCACACCGGCGCGTTTTATCTTGCAATTAAGCCGGTGGATAAAAGCAAGTCTTGGTTGTTTAAGAGACGAGCGAGTCGTTCTCTACTGCACCGAAAAAGGAGGGGGAGACCCGCCGCAACACATCTCCTCTCCCGAGGGGGAGGGGAGATGACCCCCCCCTCCCCCCGAACAGGCCCATCATCCCGACACAAGCAGACAGCTCAGTTCACAAAGTTCACTGTTCAATCATTTATCCATGTTATCTCTTCTGTGCAGTGACATCTGACATCTACCAAATGTATTCCTCATCATGGGGGAAATTACTTAATACTTGATAATACAAAAATCCAACGTAAAAATAAAAAACTACTGAAAGATGTCTATAATCCAAATATTATATATATATATATATATATATATATATATATATATATGTCAGAAAAGCCTGGCGAAAAATGTATGACAAAAACATATGAATGACTGGGGAAAACAATTTCCCCAAGGGGACAACTAATAAACTAACTAACTAACATATAAACTATTATTAAATATTATATTATCATCATAATGTGTTAAATTCACTATTGGGGCTTTTACAGGATGCCAAACCATTAGCATACACAGACCCGGAGTTGGCAAGCGGCTCCACAACTCCAACTCCGACTCCACACCTTTTTTTTCCGACCGCTCACACTTTCTTATCCACATTAGCCCTGCGCCCGTTTGTATCAGATCCGTCTGAGACGTCTTATGGAGGTGTTTGCTGACTGACAGGGCGCACTGCTCCCGGCTAGACAACACTCAAACACAACATCTTGAAACCTCGCCGCCGGCCGACTCACCTGCTTCCTGCTCGTTAAATCCGCCGTCCCGCCGTCCGCCGCGGATATACTGTATGTTCAGCCGTCTCTTCGGCCGGCGGGTTAAAGTTACAATAACCTATCTAACGGCCGGACCCGAATGACCGCGGTTGTAGATATTCTTTTAAATGAAACGTATGAAGTAAGACGTAGGGTAATGCAGACGTATCGGCTTATACCGTAACATCTTGTGTACCAGCCCCCGGGCTGCTGGGGTTAGCCATCAATACAAAATCATCTCTGACACAAACAGGAACCTTTCACACAACACAACACTTTCATCAATTATTTACTCAAAATGTGGAAAAAATCGAACAGCAGAAAACAAAAAAAAACAAAAAAACCCACAGCTTTGCCGGAGTCTCCTCTCTAAGTTGCTTCCTTGTAAAACCTCTATGGTTTTTTGTACCTCCCTGTTTTTGCGGAGGTTTTGAAGCCGAGGTGGAAATCCCCCTCAACTTGTGAATGGACCTCCAAAATACGAATAAAAATACAGTACAAGCAAGATTACAATTTATTGTCGAGGGAACGCCAGACATGCGCTCACACAGGAACAAAGTACATCCTGCCTTCCTTACAGGAAAAAGCAACTTACAGTTTTGTCGTGGGAGTGTGCAGTATCTTAACTTAAGTCGTCAGCATAACTTGGTTCATGAATATGCATATCTGCTGTACCTTATCTTACAGCGACCTTATCTTACAGCAACCTTATCTTATAGCGCTTGTAGTAAACAGCCCCACAGAGACCCAGAGTGGGGATATGCGTGTACACACACACACACACACACACACACACACACACACACTCCTAAAAACGGTTATGGTCCAAATCCATCCATCAGATTTAACACTCATGCTTTATGCAAACCTGAGGCAAACAAAGGGCAGATCCTGAGGGGTAAATATGTGTCAGTCCGCTCCTCATATCTCACTTCAAAATAAATGTCACGTCGGCTGGAGAACAAATGAAAATATATTCTCGGCGAATCTCTCGCCTTTGTTCATAAATGTACCGGTTGATGAATGTTTTCCCCGCAACTTTTCTTCGCACGCGACGGCGAGTCGAGTAAATCCGCCGCGGCGCGGAAACACTGACACAAATTACACAACCGTGGAGACCGTAGGCTTAGGCTTAGAGACGTCTGCAAACAAAAAATTAGAAATTTGTCGTCTGCTTAATACTCTTTACATGCTATTGTTGTGCCTTGCATAATTAAGAAAGGCTGTTTACTTAACGCAAGTCAACCAGTTGTGTTGTTGTTCGGTGAACAATAGACTCAAATGAACGGGAGAGTCACAATGCGGCCGTTGAAGTCGTCGCGCCGGCGCCGCTCGATTTAAAAGACGGAAAGCAACTGGACTAATTATGTCGAACACACACACACAAGTATATTTGTTGGTTTGTTTTCCTTCCCATTGAAACATTTAATTGGTTTGATCTTTGATTTCCAGCCTACGACTGTACACCCGCAATTTTTTTTAGATCTACAGCTGAATGCTCTCTTGATATTATGTGCATTCACTACCAGGTTTTTTTTCCCCCTTTGTATCGTGGGTCCTTCGGTCGCGGCCCGGCGCCGGACGGTGACTTTACTTCGAGGAAAACAAGACCAGGCCAGAAGAAACAAACAACCCCGAATAACCGACGAGGAACCGAACCAACTGGAGGAACCAAGGAACCGAGGAACTTAAAAACACTGAACAGAATCGCTAATTACAGTAACACAGGCGACACAAACAACGACGCAAAGGAAAAACTGTCACGTCGCCCATGTTTCGCGTCGAGGTTAGTCGGGTCAAATACAGCAAACATTAAGCACAGAAAACTCACCTTCAAGGAGCGGGGGGGGGGGGGGGGGGGGGGGGGTGGCGTTGAAAGCTGATGATGTCACCATCACACGTCTATATATTTTTTTCATACCGGCTGTCTGATGTGATGGATATCTAACCGCTTGCATTGTGATGCTCAGGCGTTTTGGGGAAGGTACCGAGAGAAGGGTGGAGGTGTGTGTGTGTGTGTGTGTGTGTGTGTGTGTCTACAGCGGGCGCCTGGGAGAGAGAAGAGAGAGACGGGGCGGATTCAGCTAATGGGAAAGCTTTCAGGGGAGACAGTAATCTGGATAACACATCGTCCGGGGGCCGCTGCGAGCGCCGCCGCTTGATGCCTTGCCAATTAGACGGCAGCCAGTTAAAAGCAGCCGCGCTTCTAATTGTTTGAGATGTCATCGAATGACAGGGTCGCTGGTGTGAATTAAACACACACACACACACACGTGTGCGCACACGCAAGCACACACACACACATGCAATCACACATGCGCACACACACACACACACACACACACACACACACATTACAGCATTTAGGCGGTGGTCATCTCTAGCGGTTGAGCTGTCTTCCCTCCCCATCTTCAGGAGGTGAAATCCACCCTGGAAAGTCAAAGACACACACACACACACACACACACACGCACACACACACACACACACACACACACACACGCACACGCACACACCTCCAAAAGGCCGTGAGAGGACGGATGGAGGGATAATGAAGCTGTTATCAATACGCGCGGTTATCAGACATGAATAGTTTAACAGCGCTCCATTCGTCTTCATTATATCTCCCGGCGGCGCGGAGTGGCTCCCCTCCATGGAGCCGCCGCCCATCGACAGAACGGACCGACCGCTACAGACGCAGCGCCGCCGCGCGGCGGGAAGATGGACACCGGGTGTGTCCGTCGGTCCATCCTGTCGTTGTGTTGTGTCATCATGTTGTGTTGTTGTGTCATCATGCCGTTGTGTCGTCGTGTTGTGTCCTAGTGTGTCGTAGTGTTGTGTCGTCATGTTGTGTCCTAGTGGTGTGTCCTACTGTGTCCTAGTGTTGTGTCCTATTGTGTCCTATTGTGTCGTTGTGTCTTCGTGTTGTGTCATGTCGTCGTGTTGTAGTGTTGTGTCGTAGTGTTGTGTCGTTGTGTTGTGTCGTCGCGTCGTTGTGTTGTGTCATCGTGTCGTAGTCGACGCTCTGCTTTTTTGTCTCCTTCTTTGCAACGCCATGACACCGCTGATACCGATCGATCGGAGAACCGCTTGTTTCATCTCTCCTCCTCCTCCTCCTCCTCCTCCCTGACTTTCGACGGGACATGAGTCAACTGCCAGTGAATCAAGTTTATTTATTTCTTTTTTTTTTGGAGAGGGGGGGGGGGGGGCGGTGTTGGTGATGGAAAACTTCAGAGTCCTTCCAAACTCCTCATCTGTGTGTGTGTGTCTGTATCTGTGTGTCTGTATCTGTCTGTCTGTGTGTGTGCGTCGCCCCCCCCCACCCCCACCCCCACCCTCGCCCCAATCTCCCCGCCGCAGCCACTGCCAGGAGCTGCCATTTGGTTTTGTTTGCCGAGGGCTCATAGCCAACTGAACCTGCTGTCTGATTAAAATGAATAAGGCGCCTCTGTCTTGTTTGCTCCCCAGCACAGCTGAAGAAATATGCTACACTCACTCTTCACGCCGCGGCGCCGCGATGCAGCGATGCAGGGATGCAGCGATGCAGCGATGCAGTGATGCAGCGATGCAGGGCTGGGGATGCGGACTGGCGTTAACCTCACCCCTTTATTAATGAAGTATTGGTATGCGGGGGCCTACAGTATAAGGCCCAGAGTTATTTAGTTCCCTATATTTTTTTTTTATTTGAATGTTTGTGATACGGACACAGCAATTACATTGGACAGAGCAGATGCATTGTTGTTTTTTTCTAGTTATTGTTTATTAGATCATCAAACAACACTTGGATAATATATTTTGTGATGGCTCAAAGCTAACAAATGGCTAACGATATCTAGAAGCAAAAATGTGCCTTTGGTCTGTATCTAGATGCACGTGTACATGTGTCTGGTTAGGTTTAGTTAACTAGGTTAACTACACTAAACACACTTAGTTAGGTTTAGTTAGCTAGGTTAACTACACTAAACACACTTAGTTAGGTTTAGTTACAGGTAGCTAGGTTAACTACACTAAACACACTTAGTTAGGTTTAGTTAGCTAGGTTAACTACACTAAACACACTTAGTTAGGTTTAGTTAGCTAGGTTAACTACACTAAACACACTTAGTTAGGTTTAGTTAGCTAGGTTAACTACACTAAACACACTTAGTTAGGTTTAGTTACAGGTAGCTAGGTTAACTACACTAAACACACTTAGTTAGGTTTAGTTAGCTAGGTTAACTACACTAAACACACTTAGTTAGGTTTAGTTAGCTAGGTTAACTACACTAAACACACTTAGTTAGGTTTAGTTAGCTAGGTTAACTACACTAAACACACTTAGTTAGGTTTAGTTAGCTAGGTTAACATTAAACACACTTAGTTAGGTTTAGTTAGCTAGGTTAACTACACTAAACACACTTAGTTAGGTTTAGTTAGCTAGGTTAACTACACTAAACACACTTAGTTGCATTGTTTAAGTGTTTTTCAATCGCATCTTTCGGGTTTCGGAAAAACACAAATGGACGAATTAGCACAAGTGCTAATTCGTCCATTTGTGTTTTGGAAGCCCTGAAAGAGGCGATTGGATCGATGGTTATCGAAGAGGATCGAACGCTGACTAATAACTAAGACGGATGTTTCCGTGACCTGTTAACGGCTGGCTAGTTCGGCTGGCTTAGTTATGGACAGAAAACAGCGTTGTCCAATACTTTTGCATATTCATAACGCAGAGGAACGAGGTGGTTACAGTCGAAGTGCCCACCTCGAGTAGTTTGTTAAGAAAAAGGGACAATTAAAAGGAGGCTGCCTGCCGCCGTGACAACAACAACAGCAGCGCTGCCGCACTATGTTGTTATGTAAATGTTATTTGCCCGGGGAAATTTTAAAATTCACCCTTTCAAGCCCGTTTCTTATTCTCCGTTTGATGCGGTATTAAGCCACACTCCAGGAGCACTCAGGGAAAAGCACCGGGCCTAATTTGCATGACAAATATTGGCAAATACGGAGCAGATTTGAGATGTGCACCTTGTTTGCACACCTGCTTTGTGCTTACGCAATTATCGAACAAATCCAGGTTTAAGTGTGCCGCCAATTTGTTCCCTTTCTCCCCTCGTCTCCGTCTTTTTTTCCCGTTTATTGAGCTGTCATTCGGTGAATGACGGGCCGTTATGGCGCCGATAGGACGGATATATATATATACGTACAAACCCTCTCGTTTGCCCATTTCCCCCCACGGCAGACTTTTCAAAAGGGGGGTTGTTTGTTTGTCGCCGGGTAGGGATTGAAAATAATAAGCCGCCTGACGTCTGTACACTTTGATATCTCCGGAAACGGCGATGTGGCATTTGTGTGTTGGGGGTTTAGACGGTAATAATACAAATCTAAATAAAATGAGCCCTGGTTCGGTCCGTGTTGCGGGAGAGTAGACTCTGGACAAGCGCATCTGAAGCGTAGGTCTACTATACACACTCATGCACGCGCACGCACACACACACACACACACGCGCACACACACACACACACACACATGCACACACACACACGCACACACACACACATGCACGCACACACACACTGTTTTACATCGTGTTCCTCATCTCCTGTGGAAGAGGAGACTTTGGAAACCACATTTGAAGCGTAGGCCTACATACACATGTACACTCACACACACACACACACACACACACACGCACGCACACACATGCACACACACACACACACGCACAGACACACACACACACACACTGTTTTACATCGTGTTCCTCATCTCCTATGGAAGAGGAGACTTTGGAAACCACATTTGAAGCGTAGGCCTACATACACATGTACACTCACACGCACATACACGCACACACACACACACACTCACACACACACACACACTGTTTTATATCATTTAGCATGGGCATGTCTGTGTTCTTCATCTCCTATGGAAGAAGAGACTTTGGAAACCACATTTGAAGCGTAGGCCTACATACACATGTACACTCACACACACACACACGCACACACAAACACACTGTTTTATATCGTTTTTCTCATCTCCTGTGGAAGAGGAGACTTTGGAAACCGCATTTGAAGCGTAGGCCTACATACACATGTACACTCACACACACACTCACACTCACACACACACACACACACACACAAACACACACACACACACACACTGTTTTATATAGTTTTTGTCATCTCCTGTGGAAGAGGAGACTTTGGAAACCACATTTGAAGCGTAGGCCTACATACACACACACACACACACACACACACACACACACTGTTTTACATAATTTAGCATGAACATATATCTGCCTTTTTGGGGATTTGGGGAGTTCCCCCTCCCTGCTGGGTTTGTTGAGTTATCATTCTGTTTGTTTTTAACACAAGTTGGGCCCCGCAAACTTAGTTAGCCCTTTAGGAGATAAAGACAAAAAAAAAAGTGTAAACCCATCACCTGGAGGCAGGGTGTAAATTAATGTTATCTCACAAGAGAGGCTCTGTCACCTCGTCTGGACTGACTAGACACGGTGTGTGTGTGTGTGTGTGTGTGCCTGCGTGTGTGTGTGTGTGCGTGTGGCTGCACGACCGCCGACCACTGTCACGCGGCGTCGCAGGGGCAACGCGCGCCGCCCCGCCTGCAACGCCCCTCCCCCACCTGTTCATCAACGCTGCGCCATGCCTCGCCGTCGTCGTGACGACAGACAAGTTGTGTTGCGTCCCTTTGCTGCACCGCCCACGTCGTCGTCGTCAGGCGGCAGCAGTCCCAGGGTGCGGCGGCGGCGGCGGCGGCGGCGCTGAGTGACAGTGAGAGAAATGAGGTGCTAGGTCAGATTCAATGAGAGAGAGAGAGAGAGAGAGAGGGAGAGAGGGAGACTTGAGGGAAAGGGAAGATGTGCGGCACAGCGGAGGCCCACATGCAGGGGTGTTGTGTGTGTGTGTGTGTGTGTGTGTGTGTGTGTGTGCGTGTGTGAACAGCTAATGATGAACAAAGTCATCCTCTATTCTGATGGGTGGAGTCAGGGCGCTACCTAGCACCCCTCCTGATGTGCGGCAAGGTGTGAATGTCTTCCGATCGCAAGCTGTCGCAACACCTGCCTGTGTGTGTGTGTGTGTGTCTATTGGGTCGTGTGTGTGTGTGTGTGTGTGTGTGTGTGTGTGTGTCTATTGGGTCGTGTGTGTGTGTGTGTGTCTATTGGGTCGTGTGTGTGTGTTTGTGTGTGTGTCTATTGGGTCGTGTGTGTGTGTCTCTATTGGGTCATGTGTGTGTGTGTGTGTCTCTGTGGACGTGTGTGTCTGTGTGTGTGTCTATTGGGTCATGTGTGTGTCTCTGTGGATGTGTGTGTGTGTGTGTGTGTGTGCCTGTGTGTGTGTGTCTATTGGGTCACGTGTGTGTGTCTATTGGGTCGTGTGTGTGTGTGTCTCTGTGGATGTGTGTGTGTGTGTCTCTGTGGATGTGTGTGTGTGTCTCTGTGGATGTGTGTGTGTGTGCCTTTGTGTGACTGTGTGTGTGTGTGTGTGTGTGTGCAAGTGCATTGCTAATTTACAGTTTGCATGTGTTTTGCATGCGGGTCAAAGGTCCAAAAACTTCATTTTGGGTTACCGGTTAGAACCAGGGGAAGGCCGCCGCCCCCCCCCCCCCCCCCCCCAGACCAATTATATCTGCTGTGATCCTGAAACGCTCCATATTGTATGAAGCCTTTTTTTTAGTTTTGACGCTAAATAAGAATACGAAATCCACTTGGGAAACCTTGAGTGAGTTTGTACATGTAAGTGTAGTTTATAACATCATAAATTATTTCACATACATTTCACATTTCACATATTTCTCACATTCGCCATTTTTTTGTTCAGTGCATACATGCAGCTTGTTTAACATACTATACATATTATGGTCACCATAAGCTATGGGAGTTGTCTATAAGAGGCGGCTAAGAGGCGCTTGGAGGAGCGTGGCGTCGTTTCTGAATGTGGACCACGCATGCGGACCCAAGCGCTGTGACGCGTGACACGGCACCACAATCTGGCGTCTGTCACTTACCATCAAAACGCCATTTGAAATACAGAGTCGGCTGCCAAAAATATTCAGTACCCAAGTCAATTCAAGATACGGTTATCGCAGTCCGCCACAATTGGAATCGCCAAGCGGCTAGACTTAAAATAA
Organism: Merluccius polli; assembly: GCA_030340625.1. Taxonomy (NCBI): domain Eukaryota; kingdom Metazoa; phylum Chordata; class Actinopteri; order Gadiformes; family Merlucciidae; genus Merluccius; species Merluccius polli. Next base: position 7,890 of record JAOPHQ010003193.1, on the reverse strand, counting down.
AGTTAGGTGGCGATGGCCAAGCGCTCAACCTCCATAAGAAAAACACTCACACTCACACTCGTCTCTGAAAAGTATGGACTCGCCTTGGAGAACGGCGAGGTGTGCAATATAATAAAGTACGCGGAGTCGGCAGACATCAATAACAATAACCATAGCAGGCGGACGCCGGGAAGAAAAGCGGCGTCCTGAAAAGAAACGCGTTGACGTTCTCAGCAGAGGGCGGTAGAGGGGAATCAATTATAACCGTATAATAATAAAAGACGACCCGAAAGCCATTTAGCTTAGCGCCCGCTAACCTAGCCCCCCCTCGCCCCCCCCCCCCCCCCCCCACACACACACTGATAATACCATTATCCAGCCGCCTAGACACACACTTGTTTTAGTGTGGGC
>JAOPHQ010003193.1:0-2500 GCA_030340625.1 Merluccius polli | reverse complement strand
TTTTCTGCCGCCACTGTAATAAGTACATTTCCCCGTTGTGGGATGAATAAAGTACAATCAATCTATCAATCAAAAGAAACCCAGCGGCGGTTGTCGTCATTTAACATCTAATCTCTATTTACATCTATAAACCCGGACCGGGGGTCAACGACCGACCCGGGTCCGGTAAGTGAATCAACCCCCCTCACCCACACCCGTCTTTTTTCCCGTTCCCACGAAGATCCCCCCCCCCCCCCCCCCCCCCCATTGATCTGATTGCGCTGACCAAATTGACCCCAAAGCTATTAATTAATTACACAGCAGGACACACCGAAGACATTTTGACCGCCTAATGAGTCGAACTATGCGCCGTGTGGGACAGGATAAAACCTCCCAGACTCCTCTCTGCCATGCGTACCCACGAAAGATTATACATACAAACGCAAAGTCGTCCTCACCAGGGAGGATCGACATTAACCCCGGAGGACCGAGAGGGAAAAAGGACATGCGAAAACACGCGTGAAGTGTTTCTTCTAAGCCTATTTGAGACACTATGGTGCCTTAATGTCAACACACACACACACACACACACCATACACACACACACACACACACACACACACACACACACACACACATACTCTTTCCTCCTCTCACTTTCTCTTTATCCCCCTCTACTCTCCTTATGTGTTTTAATTAATTGAACATGTTTATTTATATACATGTTTATTTCTAACTTTGATAATGCACGCTTTATCGGCTTATTCCTCAGGTGTTTGGATCCATGTTCATTTGCTTAAAAGTGACCTTTAATGTGTTTATCCGCGAGGTCATCCATCCTGTGTCGAATCATGTCTTCATTATGTACCTTTGATTCACCTTCATGACTCGCGTTAAGATGATGTGTGCATGAATTAAATCCCTTATGTTTCATTTAAGCGGGTCATTTAACCTCATCCGTATCTTTAGTAGAGAGTCAATGCCTGATTTATATCATTCAAATTATGTTGTCAGACGGATAAGGTTTCAATCTATATTCATAACAAATAAGGTTTTCTTTTCTTTTATTATATGCTATATTGAGTCATCTCCTTTCGACTCAGAATAATGTTTGATATGGTTTAATAATCGGGAAACTATAGTGTCTATAGTGGGAATCGTGAAACAGTCCTTTGACCATCATGCACAACGTGTGTGGACACACTCCCTCTTCCTCCCCCCTCTCTCTCTCTCCCTCTCTCTCTCTCTCTCTCTCTCTCTCTCTCTACTCTACTTATACTTATCTTTATTAGTTAACATTAAGTTTAAATTCAAAGTGAAATCAAGTTTCTTCCACTTTTCCTTTAGGCTTTTATACTTTCGTCCTTCCCCACTGGAGACCACACTGTTTCGAGATTGTCTTTTTCAAAAGGGAGCTGAGGTTCCTCCGCATCAAGACGCGCAGCAAGACGCGCGATTCGGCGTCTGGTTGAACCGAAAGTTTAGCTCAAGTTCTTATAGTCTCTAAAAAAGCGCGCTAAAAGTGAGTCGACTTATCGGCTAAAACTTCTGCCGACGAAAGTTTGCTGAAGTTCAGAGAGACGCCGGTTTCCCAGGGAGACGCTTGTCTCTGAGTCGGTTGCCAGGAGACGACTGCAGTTTGTTTTTCAGGGCGGCGACGATTCGCTGGTCCCGATCGAACGAACCGGCGAAAGAAAGTCGGAAAAATCAGTCGGAAAGTGTCCAGGGCGCAGGACCAGACCGTCGCCGAAAAGCGTCACCCAAGTACGCTCCCATGAGACACCGTGTCTGTCATGCAAGTTGATCCACACTTTTATCACACAGGTCAAAGGTCACAGGTCAGGGAAAAGGTCTAATTAGAGTTTGATACAGTGATTAAACTGGGGTTTTAGTAGACTTGCGTTTAATTCTCCAGCCAAGATTTCCCCCTATTAAGGGCGTGTTCACACCTAGCGTTTTTTGTGATGGATGAAAAGTTGAACCAACCTTTTATTAAAAATACGCGGAGAGAGGCGTTTAAAAAAATGCCGGGGACTTTTTCCAAAAGCGCTCTGCTACATATGAATATAATGTAAAACGAGCGCTGGCAGAAAAAAAAACCCCGCTAGCTGTGAACACGCCCTAAGTTTGGTTTTTCCCGTCATTTATATTAATCACGTCCATATTATTGGTTTCAATACATTTCATCTCACAATCAAAAGGAGGAAGTGCTGGTGGTTGACTTCAATCTTCACAGTATAATTTAATATCTAATATTAGATTATATATAAGTTTTGATCGGCCATCCGGGTAAACGATCCGTGCGGCGAGCAAAAGAGGCGAAACACGAATCGGCCGAAAGGTAATCTGGGAACCCATCGGCTATCGTCTTGACGACGATTTCGCTTTTTATGAGCTACTTAAGGAAACCATCCGCTCTCAACTCCGACTCCGTTCACGCGTTTCCAGTTGCTAACCGGACTGTAAAATAACGACCGGGCCCACAGAAGAGGGAGTCTCGGACCCGGTCTCGGATACCCCG
>JAOPHQ010003192.1:0-106774 GCA_030340625.1 Merluccius polli | reverse complement strand
ACTCCCACCACCTCCACCTCCACCCCCACCACCTATACACCGATCATGGATCATCGATCGTTGTTCAAACACTCCTTGTTGGAGGTGCAGTTGCCGTTGAATGCCAAACGAGTGTTTTTGTGCGTGAGTCGTCCTCCGTGGAAAAGCTCATCGGATAAAGAGGTGAAGACGGCGAGACGGCCGCTTGTCTCGACCTCCTGGCGGCCTTTAGACGCCGCTTCGGCGCCGTCGGCCCAAAGGCCAGGGGCCTCGCTACACACCATCACTTTCCAAAAGTGTAACAGATCTAAAAAAATAATAATAATAATAATAATAATTAAAAAAAAATAATAATAATAATAATTGCATTTGAATGCAACTCAATATATGTAGGCCTATTAACATCTAAAATCCAAATTGAAACTTGACAAAAGATAGGCCTATCTTGTTTGTCGGCTTTAAAGAGGTCAAAGGTTAACGTCCGTGTCGCGTGTTTGAACCGTGAGCCTACAGGGTCGCCTGTGTCTGAAACGCGCCAATTAAATCAAGTTTGACTGAACTTGTAGGCTTACAGGGGCCTCAAACCAATGTCCTGTTCTCTATTCAATCTGTTTGAACTCCTGTAACACCTCGGCTCTGAAGAGGATAGGTCAGCCCCTGATTGGCCCACAGCAACACAAATTCATTGGCGAGCCACGACACAGGGATGACATTTAACGTGTTTTTATTCCCCGGAACAGATTAATGATAAATTGTCCATTATTTTTGCCTAAAAGTGAAAGATAAGGCTGCAGTCATTTGGCCCGGGGCCAGAGTGCCACCACTATGTAGAATGACAGCCAATTACCGCCCCATAGTTTGGTATAATGACTTTACAATGAAGCCCTTGATTGAAATGTAACTGGCTGGCCCTGGGCAAAGTGCAAAAAAAGATTAAAAAATAATAGAATGAATAGAAAAGTTACCAAAAAACAATAAGCACAATACAACTTAATCTCTCCCCCTCTGCTCTCTCTATTTTCTCTCACCCCGTTCTCGCTGTCTCTTAGTCACTCATTTTCTCATCTCTCTCTCTCTCTCTCTCTCTCTCTCTCTCTCTCTCTCTCTCTCTCTCTCTCTATCTCCCACCCTCTCTCTCTCTCTCTCTCTCTCTTCCTCCTCACCTATAGGAGAGATATGCATATGATGAAAAAAATTATTAAGTCACAGACCGCTCGCAGCAAAAAAATAAATTAGCATATTCAGGGTAAATATGCACACTATTTACGATAATAAGACCGGATTATTCAATTCAATGAATGTTAAATAGATGAGAAAATGGTATGTGTCTTATCTTCAATTCATTTTAATCGCTTCCCAATTGAACTCTTCATTTTTCCCCGTTTCTGAGTTTGTGGTTCCCATTTCAGGACCGGGACCTGGGATCCGCGCAGCGTCCCTCGGTCACGTGGCTGAAGTGCCGTTTACCGCGTGGCGGCGGGGATGCAGAAAGTCAGCGTCACCCCGAGGCCGCCGCGCGCTCAGCGAGATAAGGTGCTTTTCATTCTGCACAAGGTGCGATGCACAACACGATTGGATGCATAAAGGCGGGAACGTACAAGTCATCTAGATTAGAAGAGAGAAATGCCATTTCCCACAATACAAACAAAATATTCAGCCATCTGTTTATTCTTATTGTGTCCATTAAAACTTTACTCATTTGGTGTGCGCATACACATTCACACAAATACACACAAAAGAGCACGCACACACACACACACACACACACAACACACACTATCTGGTAAGGTCGTTTCCTCAATGCTCTCCACTCTTCTATATGAGTTCTTCTAACACTATGACAACACATCACCATGACAAAGGTAGTAAAACAGCACATCTCTATAACAACCATTACAACACATCTCCATGACAACACCATCTCTATAACAACACCATCACAACACATCTCCATGACGACACCATCTCTATAACACTATCACAACACATCTCCATGACGACACCATCTCTATAACAACACCATCACAACACATCTCCGTGACGACACCATCTCTATACCAACACCATCACAACACATCTCCATGACGACACCATCTCTATAACAACACCATCACAACACATCTCCATGACGACACAATCTCTATAACCACACCATCACAACACATCTCCATGACGACACCATCTCTATAACAACACATCTCCATGACAACACCATCTAACAACATCATCACAACACATCTCCATGACAACACCATCTCTATACCAACATCATCACAACACACCTCTATGACAACACCATTTCTATAACAACACATCTCCATGACAACACCATCTAACAACATCATCACAACACATCTCCATGACAACACCATCTCTATAACAACACCATCACAACACATCTCCATGACAACACCATCTCCATAACAACACCAACATCTACAACAATAAGTTAATGTAGGCTGTGTATCAATTCTAGCATTTTAAATACAATAATGTGCCATTTCAACGATTTGATCACCCATGTAATGACAATGATGAAAAACTAAGAATAATAATGAAAATACTTAACTACTTAAGCACTGGGTCCGTGTATGAAGTATAATATGAATTATACTTCATACACGGACCGTAATGGCACTTAAATATTTACTACCAATTCTATTCCCACGTTATGTTTCGAAGAGGCATTTTTACAAAGAGATCCTCTGCTGCCATCTAGCGGATACCTTTTGATTTCCTGACCCTCTTCAACCTTTCTCACTCCACCACTAATAGCATATGTTTCGCAAGTACACCATTCTAATGTCACTAATATATTGTTTGATTGATACATTTAATAGGCCTACTGTTAAGATATACTGGAAGTAAACTTATTAACCTACATGTAAGAAGTAGTATTACTTTTAATATAGCCCATTTAAAGCTAACAAATGAATGTATTAATTCATCCAGTAAAACATTGGTTGAAGCGATATATAATCTTCACATGAACGTCAACATTGGAGCTTAATTGGAGTCGCACTGCTACCTTCACTTACCCGTTCTGACCACAGGGTGGCGGTGTTTCACTACTAACCCTACTTTACTTTACTAGTACTTCAATGTGGATACATCCCTACAACACGATCCTGATCTAGAATCAAGTGTTCAGATACATTCAAGTGCTCTGGTGGTCCGGACGTGGGAATGACCTCCTGTATCGCTCCTTTACACATAAAACACACGCGCAGTAATTAAACTGCACTTCAACCACAGACCTGTACAATATCTGACGTGGACGCACCGTCACCTGAAGGAGGTGTCAGTGATGAACAATATTTATTGCGTTGGTATTTTCCAGGTACTCCAGGCCCTCTAAGGCCTCGTGACCCCAGACCTCATCCACTCCCAGGTATCAAAAACCACAAATCATCTCAACCCAGGATCCACTCGCGTGTGTTAATTAATTTCTACACAGCAAAACGAAACCCTGTCCAAAAAAAAAGGTGTTGACAGCCGAAACACACACACACACACACACACACACACACACACACACATCCCAACATGTGCTCCCCCATTAACATTTCAGAGTGAGTTCATACTTCTGAGGCGACACCCCCCCCACCACCACAACCACCACACACACACACACACACACACACACACACTCCGCTGCTCTCCCAAACCAATAAAAGGTCCGCCATTAATTATTTGCTACTTTAGCGGGAGGGAGTCTGCCCTTTCGCTTCAGGGAGTGTGTGCGGCTCCCACCGCACGGCGTGTGGAAATCAAATTAACATGACATCAATCACCCCCCCCCCCCCCCCCCCCCCCCCCCCCCGCCAAGCCTGGTGGTATCTTCCACGCCGGTTGCCGTGGTTACCATCGGTCGAGGTACCTCTCGAGGGCCACTCCATCTTTAAAAGTGGGGCGTGTGTGTGTGTGTGTGTTTGTGTGTTTGTTTGTTTGTTTGGGGGGGGGGGGGGGTGATCGGGGTTCCCTGAGCAATAAGCTGCGAGTCTTTCATTGGCCAATCAAGTGCATCCTGGTTTTAACGGTATACCGCTCGAGTCTCGTTCATATTGTCGGACCGGACCTCTTGGACCGGATGTGTGTCCCTCGGGACCAGAGTGTCTGTCGGTCTCGAGTCTGAGACATGAGTTTGTGTGTCGGCCTCGTGAGTGTTTCTGCACCGGTGGGTCGGTGAGGCTGATGTGCGCCGGCACGTCTGGGCTTCAAGGCACCACTTTAACGTCAAACACGCGCCGTCCTCACTGGGACTCTCACTGCTCCCACCTCCAGCTCACCTCCTCCTCCTCCACCGCCTCCACCTCCTCACAAGCACTTCTACTCCGTTTTGACACTGCTGCCTCGGGGGGGGTCGGCTAGGACCTGGATCTGCTCCGAAAGACCCCCCCCCCCCCCCCCCAGCACCAGCACCAGCACCAGCACCCACCCTCCCCCCAACCACTGAGACCACTGCTGGAGGGGGGTCTCTCTTTTGTGGAGGAGAAAGCAACACAAATTGCAGACCAAAAGGGGGGGGGTGAGGTTTGGGGGGGGGGGGGGGGGGGTCAGCATCTGAAAAGACACTAATGACCAAGGAGCAGATGAAGCACTGTCCCAATGCATTAAAGCTGCATTCAGCCACGCTGCTCTCACCTGTCTACACCGGTAGTACCCAGTAGTACCCAGTAGTACCCAGTAGTACCATGGGCCATGGGCTGGACCGGGGGGGGGGGGGGGGGGGGCAGAGGGGGGGGATGTACCCATGTTCAAAGACCTTGCACTGGTGCCGTTTCTGTTGTATGTTCACACCCCGATCAGGAGGGGATCCTCGGCTGTGGTGGGGTGTCTTCAGATGGACGGACGGTCGACCTCCTCCCTCTTGGTTAGATCTTCTGGCCCTCCCTGTTACTATCTGTGAATTTAGCAGATGCTTCTTGTATCCAACGGGACAAACGTGGGGTTCGAACCCTGAACCTTTCAGCTAGACCTAAGCCGCGACCTAGACTGTCCTCAGACCACCAGACCCCCTTCTAACCACTCAAACCGCAGACTCGCATTTCGATACTGAAGACCTTCGTCCAAAAAAACCCCCGTAAATGATAACTCCTATGATGCTGCCATACAGACAAGTCCCTGGGGGGGGGGGGGGGGGGGGGGGCTTAGGGTTCACTGTAGGCACGTATAGCTGTCCCCATTAACCAAGCCAACAGGCATCCCGCCCCCTGCTGGCTGGTATTTCCTGGCGAGGGTGTAATGTGGTGGAAAGGTCAGGGGTTTGCGAGCAGGCCTGTCTCACCCCCCCCCCCCCCCACTGCAGACCATGGAGGACCATCTCCCCCATGCTCCCCCATGCTCCCCCCCCCCCGGCATCCTGCACTATTTCCAACCGTATAGATCTAACGGTTATCATTTTTATACATTTAGTTATATTATAAACTTAGGTTTCCCTAGGTGAGGTGTGGACACTGCGGTCTCCAGGACAGGGCGCGTGGAGGGTCAACTGGAGGGGTTTCCAGATTCACCACCAGAGGCGAACTCCCCCCCCCCCCCCACCCCCCGCTGGGTGAGTGGCCCTGGTTGCTTAGCAACCGGCCCTTACTGAGAAGGTGACAGCATTTGAGTGGGCACACTCACCTCTCTCTCTCTCTCTCCCTCCTCCCTCTCTCTCCCTCACTCCCAGCGCAGTACTGCTATACCCCCCACCGCCCTCCATCACTCTCTCTCTCTCTGTCTCTCTCTCTCTCTGTCTCTCCCTCTGCCCCCCCCCCCTTCTCTCCTGAGACGCATTTCAAGTCAACACATTTCCTAAAGGCATCATTATGGAAGTAAATCTGTGCCATCGGGTTTTGAAAATAAAAAACATTGAATTATAAGCACTGAATATTTATGCATTGAAATAACGTATCTGAATTTTTTGCCTCTGAATTTAACTCTTTACATTTTCAATAAATCATTTTCACCTTTATTTTTCAACGTTAAAAAAATTAAACTCAAATATTTTCAACGTCCCAAAATTCAACCTGCCAAAGTCAGCCTCAAAATTCAATGTACGGAATTCAGTGTTAACATCCGGGGACCCAAGGAAGTGCAATCGATCCTAGATGCTAGATCGCGGTCAAGCAAGGAGAGCGAGTGGGCGACGTCACTCGTTGGATACCTGACTCTCACGCGGGAGGGCAAAGCAGATTTACTTGATATTTTAGCCATGTCCAACGGCAACAGCAGCAATAGGGTGGCCAGAGACTGTCCGGTTTTTCAATGCCCTGTCCGGCGGTGTGTTAAAGGCCGCAGTATACTCGCCGTTCCCAAGCTGTCGCGCGACAATGTGACGTCACGGGAGCGCCGCAACTATTTATACTCGCGCTGGGAGCTATGGATGTAGCCGTGTTCTAGGGCCAGAACACGATAACTTACCTAATTAGTATGCAAGAATTCGCTCCCTGATTGGTTCGATCCTTGAAGCATGCTAATTCCGTTTCCTACAGTCATAGCGTAGCCGGGACATTTCCCTAACCCTAACCATAACCCTAACCCTAACCCTAACCATAACCATAACCTAACCATAACCCTAACCTAACCATAACCCTAACCTAACCATAACCCTAACCATAACCATAACCCTAACCATAACCTAACCATAACCCTAACCTAACCCTAACCATAACATAACCCTAACCTAACCATAACCATAACCTAACCATAACCCTAACCCTAACCATAACCTAACCATAACCCTAACCATAACCATAACCCTAACCATAACCCTAATCATTAAAACGCAACCTGAATCATTAAAACGTTAACAAACATTTAAAAAAGCCATCACAAACAATTTCCCGCTCTCAAGAAGGCATTGAGACCGGCGACGAAACGCGCAGGCGCATCATGAGAACCAATGAAGAAGCCCGATTCTTAGCGTGTTCTGGGTACCGTGTTCTCGGTGTCTGAAATACCTCCGCGCTGGTGGCCGCGACAGTAGTTGCAGTCTTCTCCTGAACAGAGGAGGCGCCACTGAGGAAAGACGACCAACTTTTCTATTTCTACGCAGTAGAAGAAGAGATATGCTAATACTGGCACCCCTGTGTCTTCATCAGAATAGTTCACCGGGATGTCTCTCACTATACAGCATTATGTCCATTACTTTACATTGCTATTATTCTACATCACTGCCCCACCTGGTCAGCCATCAACAGTCCAGTGTATGGCTGCAGTTCTCATATGAATAGTGTTTGTAAGCATCTATCTTAATAACTTAATGATTATCTGATATACTTTTATTTTATAACTTAATGCCGCTTTGAGATAGATTTTCAGCCACGTAATTCCACTTGTCTATATAGGCCTACACCACACAATAAAATAGACCATATAAAGAAAGAAGCCTTAGCAATAAGGCGCATTAAAATGTGTCTTCGAACTCGTCCGTGTTTCTGTTTCCAGTTTGTCGCGCGCCGCTGAAAAAAAAAGAGAGGTGCGCGACACGGCGCGTTCGGGCCAAAATCCTGTCGCGCCGGCGAGATCTACGTCATTTTGACGTCACAATGTCGCGCGACAGCTTGGGAACGGCGAGTATACTGCGGCCTTCGATCGCGCACCCCCCCCGCCGGTCGTAGGTGACCGGCGGGGGTGTCTCAAAAAGGAGGACAAATACGCGTCGGCTTGATGCTGCGCAGGACGCCGGACAGGGCATTCAAAAACCGGACAGTCTCTGGCCACCCTATTGCTGCTGTTGCCGTTGGACATGGCTAAAATATCAAGTAAATCTGCTTTGCCCTCCCGCGTGAGAGTCAGGTATCCAACGAGTGACGTCGCCCACTCGCTCTCCTTGCTTGACCGCGATCTAGCATCTAGGATCGATTGCACTTCCTTGGGTCCCCGGATGTTAACACTGAATTTCGTACATTGAATTTTGAGGCTGACTTTGGCAGGTTGAATTTTGGGACGTTGAAAATATTTGAATTTAATTTTTTAACGTTGAATTTTTTAACATTGAAAAATAAAGGTGAAAATTATTTATTGAAAATGTTAAGAGTTAAATTCAGAGGCAAAAAATTCAGATACGTTATTTCAATGCTTATAATTCAATGGGTTTTTATTTTCAAAACCCGATGGCACAGATTTACTTCCATACATCATGTTCGTTGCAAGTCATTAGGATTTTAGTGGTCGTTCGTCACCGAGACCAAATTATACCCAGCAAGCCAAATGACGTCAGGTTGACGTCGTCTTGACGTCATTTTGTGACGTTCCGGACTAGGCCAAATTGGCAATGTTTTGGACGTCATAACCAAGACGTCAAGTCGACGGCTTTTTAATGACCCTAAGCCGACCACATACCCGTCCAGTTCATGTCGTCGAGAGGACGTCTTGACCGTGTCCTGGAAATGACGTCCAAATGTCCCCCGATTCACTTATCAATTAAAGCAGCCAACATGTGATTGCAAATAGACATTGCCTTTACAAGATGGTGTTTATAAAAAAGTATATTTTGAAGACACAAATCAAACACCAAACGTATTAAAACAGAACACTTTATTTTGTAGAAATTAACAATAAGAATCTGGAAAAATTAAAAACACTGACATTAGAACCGTATTGAAATATTAACTTTTAAAAAATATATTGAAACAAGAAATGAACAACAACTTTTCACTTGGCATTATGCAAAGGCGGGCTTCGTCTTCTAACCCCCTCCACCAGACCTCCCGGGTGCGCACGTGTTTCAGGTAATCTGCCGCACGGCACTGATGGCAGTTTCGGTCGCTGTTCTGTCCCATCGTTTGACAGCGTCTGTAATACAAAATCAATCAGACTCTCAGACTTTGAAAACATACATATCTCGGGCTCATACAAAGTTGAGCCCGAGAGGGACCCAATTTGAACTGCAATAATTCCTCCCGGCTCTAACGTTATACCGAGTGCGCTGAAATGCTGTTAGCAGCTAGCAGCTAGTTGAGAAAATACGATAGTTCGCGTGTAGCAGCTAGGTTTGATTCAACAAAAGAAAAACACCAACATTTAGGAACGTGCAGCCTCTCTACGTACGGTGTGCCTGGCAGTGACAGTATTTTACTACAACCAAACTCCGAGAACATGAAAAGGTTACTTACTTTACGTGCTAACACGCTTCCACCGCTGCGTCCTGACCTGTTCTGGTGCGCGTGCGTGTTGGACAAATGCGTCACGTGCTGGGTCGTAGGTAGATCAGGTCACGCCCACTTTATTATACGTCGGCCTATATCATTTTTGGATGGTTGTTTGTCTATTCATTGTGTCTATGTATGTGTGTGTCTGTGTATAAAATAAAAATGGATGCCTGAGAGCCCGATTTGGTCGTGATGACGTCCAATCACAACTAGTCCGATCAGGCCGAGAATATGACCATATCACAACATTTACTTGTGCGCGGACGGACAAGTACGTTCAAGAGAGCCCAGTGGGGTCGTGATCAGACTTTACTTCTCGTTTGTGCGTAAGTAATTGGTTGTGATATGGTCATATTCTGGGCCTGATCGGACTAGTTGTGATTGGACGTCATCACGACCTAATTGGGCTCTCTCGGACACGTCCGGGTCCGTCCGTGTTTGCTGGGTACAGTTACATAATAAGACTATATAATAACTATATAATACAATATAATTATAACTGATGATGATGATGATGATGATGATGATGATGATGATGATGATGTGACGCAACACAGCGGGACACCAATCCAAAGGAATTGGGAAGGTTAGGAACCGTTTACACCGCGCGCTTGGTTTTGCCACCAACAGCCGGAGCGCGCAGCGCATCCCCGTGCACAGCTCCGGAACGCGCGTCACAGCGAGAGCCCCCCCCCCCCGCGTCGCGGGGAGGGGGGCTCGAGCCTGGGGAGGTGGGGGCCGTGGAGAGGGGGGACATGACGTGTGCGCCTGACGACGCTAAATGGCAGCACTTGAAATAGCGCACCTGCCATAGCGCGCGCGCCATCACCCACCTGCAGAAAGCACCTGCGACCCGGCGCCACCGCCTCGCGGACCGGGACCGACCCGTCTCAACCCGTCCGACACCATCCCACCTGGACCGGGCTGCACCAGCACGCAGGGGTTTGGGGCTGCGGACCAAAAGTCACGGCAAGCATGGATCTGGACCAATCGAAAAACGAAACGTTTGTGGACTTCGTCGGGGGAGTCCAGCTCCTCCAGGGGGACGGGACCAGGACGGCCGTCCCGGTCCTCCTGATCGGCCTCTGCGTGTCCGGCGCCGCGGGCAACCTGCTCGTGATGCTCACCTTCTACCGAGACTTCCGCCACGCGCGCGGCTCGGAGGTCAAGGCTCTGCTGGCCGCCGTGGCGGCCGCGGACCTCGCCATCCTGCTGCTGTGCGCGCCGGTGCGCGTGGTCACCTACTACCGCCGGTCCTGGACGCTGGGCGGCTTCGCGTGCAGCACGGCAGACTGGTTCCAGCACGCGTGCGTGGTGGCCAAAACCCTGACCCTGGCCACCACCAGCCGGGCCCAACACCACGCGGCGGCGGCTGCCCCCGGCGGCGGCGGCCCGACGTGGATCCACGGGGCTCTCGCGTTCATCTGGGGGGTGTCCGCCACGCTCCCCATCCCGCAGTTTCTGTTCGCCTCTCTGCGGCCGCTCGGCGCCGACACCTTCGTGTGCGTGTCGGAGACGCCGGTGTGCGCCGCCGAGGCCATGGGCCTGTTCTACAAGGTGTATCCGGCGCTCACCTTTGCCCTGCCCGCCGCCTTCACGCTGGCGTACCACGTCAAGGCGCTGCACGCCGCGGTCAACCGCGGCGGGCCGGCACGCGCCGGCACGCGGCGGCAGAGCAAGGTGACGCTGGTGCTGCTGTGCGTCAGCGGCGCAAACGCGCTGCTGCTGCTGCCCGAGTGGAGCGCGTTCACCTGGACGCGCCTCGGCCACAGCAAGCCGCCGGCGGGACTCGCCGTCTTCGCGCAGGTCCTCGTCTACGCCGGCAGCTGCGCGCCGCCCGCCATCCTGATGACCATGTACGACGACGTGCGCCGCGGCGTCGCTGCCCTCTGGTTCGCCGCCACCTGCAGAGGCGCAGGGCGCGCGGCCGTCCGCGGGTGTCCGAAGAGCGGGGAGAACGGCGCGGAGGCGGGCGCGCACGTGGGGGCGGCGGCCGCCGGCGAGGCGTCCTCGCAGGGGGAGCCGCAGGACAAGACCTTCCCCGACGTGGAGCACTTCTGGACCGGCCGTCGGAACACGCACGTCGAGGACGACCAGGACCCCGTGCCGTGGGAGCGGGAGGAGAAGATGCTGTAGCGGGATGCTGCGCGACATATGACGTGTGACGCGATGGTGTGTAGTATTGTGTGTATATATTGTGTTTTTAGAGAGACATGTTGCTTAGGGGGCTGAGCCTCTTGTGTGGTGGAGACGTCTGGTAGGATCAACGTGTTTCAACGTGTTTTTCTTCCATAAACATCACATTATAAACACTTTGAATATAGCAGCGTCATTAGTGGTGCACAGTATAATAGTAGCCTGTATCATATTTACAATTTTGGACGACACTGTGCGTAAATGGATGTACATATCGGATATAACGGAACACCAGCTGATTTTTTGTGACTATGTGTTGGACTCCGATAATAAAATGTTTCCCGTGAAGTGCAACGGTTTTTTCAAATGCACTAAACACATCTTCCTTAATCACATCTTAATCACGGATAAAGTATAGCCCTACAGTCAGTAGCAAAGCTCTCCATTTAATTTAAAACGTCATGACCTGACATGACAGGAAAATATTGCTTCACCAAATAACCGAATGACCAAATAATCTTAATAATTATCTTAATACATGGAGATTTTGGAGGCCATACTCAGATAATCATATTGGACAGCACGCGCAGGATTACCAATAGCCCTGCATATTATTTACCAAGTTATATAATATATATATATATATATATATATATATTGTCCATGTTTATGTGCGTCGGACCGCAAAACAACATAATGTCGGGTTTGATAGTTCCCACCGCTATGAGCACTTCATAAACAAATATGACAATTCATTTCAACCTATTGATTGACGCTCAAAGTGGATGAAAACATAACCTAATAGATTATCCCAAATCATTTATTATCCCAAATCATTTATTATCCAAACTCATTTATTATCCCAACTCATTTAGGGTGACACGACCGTGGGGAGCTCCTTGTGGAGACCTACAGCATAAGTTTGGCATGTTCGTGTACAGGAGTTGGAGAGGGGAGAGTTCAAAGCTCCTCAGCTCTGGATCTGAGGGCCAGGAGCCGTTTTTAAAGGGCCCCTCTCAAGTGGGATAGTGATTGCCCATCACAGACCGTTCAAAATCAACCCATTAGTGACATCACATGTCAGGAGTGGGCGTGATCACCCAGATGTATGGTGGATAGATAAGCCTATGCCAGATGGTACAGTCCACTGGGTGGGCTGGTAGACTGATCCATCCATCATACATCTGGGTGGACACTCCCACTTCATCTCACAGATTTTGTAAAGCGTCACTTATCAGGATAAAATCGGTTCTTTAAATGGCTGACAAGCTGAAGACATTTTAAACTGACATCAGGCAACCTGTTTTAGACAAAAGTAAATTGAATGTTCTCCAAAATAAAAGAGAAAAGGATCAACATAAAAGTATGTTGTCCCACATTATCGCCAACAAAATAAAAAAATGCAATCATCTGTTACACCTAAATCTATCTTTTAGTTCAAGCTTTAAAAAGAAAGACACCTAGGCCTTCAGTGCAAAACATTAAGTCAAACTTCTATATATTGTATTATATTACCAATATCCGTACTGAATATTAAACATACCATCACATTGCGTTGGTATATTGTGCGGGTTGGGAATCCTGCTTTGTGCTTTTATTTTGTGGTTCTGCTACAACAATGAAGGCATACAAGCTGACATAACATTCCCACAGTGTGGGGATAAAAACAATATTATTGATGATAACAATATGAATAATAGTGTTGGTTACAGAGCCTGGGGTGTGCTCAGCCACCATTACACTGTGTGCTGTACAGGATGTCATCCTAAAGCCACTCTGACAGCTGCTCTTGTCTGAAGCCAGCCTGTGAGGAACCTTTGTGCGTATAAAGCTTTCTGGTCTCATGGCCGCGTCGTGCGCGAGGTAAGAAATGTACAATGTTACGCAACCCTGCATGTAAACACCAGCAACCTTGCGCTAATGCATTCTGGCCCGGACCGCTCGGCTAGACACGGCAACAAAATGACCACCACTCCCTGGAGGGGGTGAGACACTCAATAACGCAGAGCTCCCTCCATGTACTCAGAGTGAGGAGGGGGGGGGGGGGGGGGGGGGGGAGAGAGAGGGGGAGGGGGGAGGGGGAGGACTGGGGAGTCAGCCTTGCGGTCGGCGATGGTGAGAAAAGCATCGTAGTGCGGCTGGAGGGATTTCAACCTTTCGCTGAACCCATGCGGGCCTCTGGGGGAAGGGGTGCTGGGTGCTGGTCCACCACTGGGTCCTGGCCCACCCCTGGGTGCTGGTCCAGCCCTGGGCGATGGCCCAGCACCCAGTCGGCTGGGAGAGGTCGCCCAGTTCCTCGTGAAGAGAGTGGGGTCTAGGAGTACAGGGGGGGACTCTCCTCCTTGCCATTTTTATATTATATAATCTCGTTAGGACAGCATGACAGTTAGGACAGGAAAACATTTTGACATTTTTGGTTCTTGGTTCACCCACATAAAGCGCCTTGGGGCCTCATGATAGCCGCTATAAAAATTGAATGTATTGTGAGTGTGTGTGTGTGCCCATTTTTTAGTAAAAAAGTAATTACTATTTAGCCGATGCTTTCATCCAAAGCGACTTACAGTGAATTCAGATACAGGTCATTAAGGAGCAGGTAGGGGTTAGGGGGTGTCTAGCTCAGCGATACCTCGTCCAGACTGTGGACATTGGGGATTGAACCCAGTACCCTTTGGCTGAAAGTTGAATACCGTAGCCATTACAAAATGCTGCCATTTAGTTAAATAGTATATCAATCGTTTATTATACTAGTATCGTCAGGCAGCAAATAACTGACTCTAAGTTTAAAGAATCAATTACACCACTAAAAAACGTTTGTCTACGACATGACTTTATGCTTAATACCACTTAATACTAACCCTACGGCGTATCATGACGTGTTGAGTAACATTATCCTATTAAACTGAAGAATCACTGCAGGACACATTTTTCTGTCGCCTGGGAAAAAACTAGGACGCGGAGAGCGACCCCCAGTGGCGAGAAGGATGCACTGCACCCGGACATGCGCATATGTAGAAAGTTGCACATCCGGTCCGGATACGAGTCAAAAAAGACTGTTCTCATTTTCTTCATTGTTGCCATAACAATGCAAATGCCACAAGTCCTCCACAACGCCGCCATATTGTTAAGCATTAATGTGCTTTCTATTCCAAAGTGTATTAATCATGACCGCCACAGCAGTGTTGTAAAGCCTCCACTTTGTCAACACTTTATAATAATGACATCGCCGCCATTTACAATATCACCATTTCATTTTTGACGACAACTTATATGGTTTCAGTCTCTCCCCCGGCCAGGAGAAAGGGGGGAGACACCCTGGGGGGAGGCAGACAGATGTAGGCCTCCCCCTCCACCAGGAACCCGGAAGTAACCTCCTTCTCGCGGGAGTTCAGTTTCACATCGCGTTGAACGACATTGGCCGTCATTTATACACACGTCATCCTGTCATCCAATCAGAACCGAGACACACGCGCTCTGGACCAACCGGGTGGCGCAGACCAGACCCACCAGAACCAGACACACACACACACACTCCTGGACGGAACCACTGGGGAACAGAACCGCTCCGAAGGTGAGACTTTTCCTTCATAATATGTGACATTAAGAAACTTTTGTGTGTGTGTGTGTGTGTGTGTGTGTGTGTGTGTGTGCGCGTGTGTGTCTTTATCAAACCCAGAGGCCTACATTGAGCAGAGTTAGGCAGCGCTAGCTGGTCTGTTCCTCTACTAACTTTAATGATTACACCAGCAAACGTGCAATAACCAGAAGTGCAATATCTCAGTCGTATTGTTTTATATCTTATTGTTGTGTGGGTTACAGCAAAGGTATCTATTCTCCTGATATATGAGCACCTTAAAGGAGTCTAGTTTGAAATGGTTATGTAATTATGTATTTATGTATTTGTAATTGCTGTTTGATCTGTGTGGACATGCTGGCTGTACTGCTATTAGGTTTCCCTGTTGGATCACTTTTACTACAGACTTCCTCAGGGGGTGAATGGTAAACTAAACGCTTAGATCAATATACACATTGGCTGCCCTTAACGCCTGCTGTCTAATCTACCCTAACCCGTTTAAGAGTTAAGGGTTTAATTCCTGAAATCTGACCCTGGGTGTAAGAAACCTCAGGCAGAGGCGGCCCAGATGACCTGCTGGTTTAGAGGACACTGTCCTTGTTACCGCTGGTTTAGAGGACACTGTCCTTGTTACCGCTGGTTTAGAGGACACTGTCCTTGTTACTGCTGGTTTAGAGGACACTGTCCTTGTTACCGCTGGTTTAGAGGACACAGTCCTTGTTACTGCTGGTTTAGAGGACACTGTCCTTGTTACCGCTGGTTTAGAGGACACTGTCCTTGTTACCGCTGGTTTAGAGGACACTGTCCTTGTTACTGCCGGTTTAGAGGACACTGTCCTGGCAGGCAGGTGTCCTTGTGTGTGTCAATGGGTTTTTTCACCTTGAATAGCCTACCTGTTCATAGGCGAGCCGTCGTCGCTCTGCAATTCAAATCCTTGAGAGGAGGAAGTTTGAAACCTTTTTCGGTGTGTATGTCTTCACTGTGTGGCGTAACCACAGTGGCGCTCAGGAAGTCAAGACTTTGCTCTTTGATGACTGCTTTATTCTCCTTGTGTCTCTCTGCTGCTCAGCGGCCTCTGAGAAGGAGATTAATGTAAATGTTAATGCCAGGTAGATCCTGTTAAACAGTTTGACCTCTTGCGGGGATTACAGGGTGATTATTTCAGTTGGCTGTATAGGTATAAACAGACCAAAGGGTTTAGCGTGTGTTCAATACAAAACGGTTTATGCTTCCCCCTTAAAGGTCACCATCCATGGACACCATCATAACAACGTGTTTAAAGTAAAACGACTAAACGAATAAAGCTTGGGCTTTATTACCGTCTTGTTACTCTGCCCTGAACTAACGGTCCGTTGTATAAGGCAATCCCAAGTCCATAGTTCATAAATGAGTTATCAGGAGGAGTTCGACCTTTCATACCAAATTGACACACATTTAAATAATAAATGCGTTTACGCCAAAGGCAACCTGTTCCCATTCACTGAGCATCCAAGTTCAAGGCAGAGTTGCTGGTAAAACAGAATTTCCCTCTTTACTGTGCCAAAACCAGTATTTATCTCCAATGAGTTTCACTTTCGTTATCTTCTACACATCAAAAAACTGTTGGTTCATTATGAATGCCCAGGCAGACATCTTGGATCAAGTTGTTTTCCTGGACAGTTACACAAAACATAAATAGAAATTAAAAATGTTTTATTAATCTATGTTTGTTTGTTTGTTTCAGATGTCGTTTGCCAGTGATAAACTATTTAATGGGTATATCAGGACCAAAATGCCGATGATTGCAAGCCAGGTCAAAGTGAGAGAGATCGTTCCTCACTTGCCCTGTCTGACCCCCTCCGACCGAGTGAGTTTACCATCAGCTTATTGGACATCCACTGGCCACCATTTCTTCCTGTACAGTCAAACCATGTGTCATGGCAACCAATGACAAGATGTCTGTTATTGTAACAGAGTAGTAGAGCAGCTTTTTGTGCAATAAACTACACACACCTAGCGTCATCTTAGAAACATAGTGTCTATGTGTGCACTTAAATATCGGTCAATGCATTTAATGAAAACTAGTCCCCGTTCAAAACCTCCTGTTCTGAACGGGCCGATCGCTTGGCCTCCTGCTGCTTGCAGCTTTCTGGGGAACCGCTCATCCAAACAACTTCACACTCGACACGGCGCTCCCTCGGGTCCTCAGCGAAACGCCCGCCAAGTGTGAAGTCGATCGGATGAACGGTTGTTGAGAAAATCGAAGGATATACAGACATACAGAGACTCCTCCATGTATAGGTAGATATAGTGCTAGGGAGCTCCTTTGTTATTTAAAGAACAGTTACCATGGACAGGAATGACCTGATGTAGTTTTATGATAATGTTCTGAGCTTATGTGTCGAACATATACAGAGACTGACACCTGTTTATTCTATTTATTTATTCCCTGTGTATGTGTGTACTGTGTCTGTACGTCTGTACTGTATGTCTGTATGTGTGTACTGTATGTCTGTACGTCTGTACTGTATGTCTGTATGTGTGTACTGTATGTCTGTACGTGTGTACTGTATGTCTGTGCGTGTGTACTGTATGTCTGTATGTGTGTACTGTATGTCTGTACGTGTGTACTGTATGTCTGTGTGCTATATCCATGTCCTTTTTGAAACGCTGTCTTTAGGAAGAGATTGAGGCAAAACGAGAGATAAGTGGGAACTTCACCGCCATGCAGCATCTCCTGGACTGCCTGCGCCGGAGGGAGAACTGGCCCGAGCAGTTCATCACAGCCCTGGAGACCTGCGAGCACCTCACCATGGCCGGGGAGATAGGAGCAGAGTACCACAGCCTGAAGACCCCCAGCGGTCAGTCTGCGCGGGGAACCACACCTCAGTGTGTAGGGGCAGCAGGGTCCTGTGGACCAGTGGTTCTCAACCTTGGGGTCAGGACCCCACTTGAGGTCGCCTGGAATGCATATGGGGTCACGGGGTCATGATTGAGCAGTTTTGATTAAAAATAAATATTTAAAAGGCTTTCAAAACACAGACCAGCTGAAATATTACAATGGCAAAATAAAGAGGGGAAGTTTCCGGATGTCTTTGTGAAGCAGACCAGGCCCTTATTGGTTAATTGCCCCATAGGCACGCTAGTACAGTGGTAAAACAAAACGACTCTCTACAAACTTTTTTTCTTTTCTTTCTTTCCTCTAGCTCCCAAACTGCCCTGTCCTACTTCCACCGTTGTCATGGCGACCGTGCACTCCACTCCATCCGTCAGTCCGTCGGCCCCTGCTGCGTGCGAGGGGGTCCCCACAGGCTCCTCCCTCACAGAGACCACCGAGGCTCCAGGGGACCCACAGAGCCCTGTGTCCTTCTCAGAACTGGGGGCCCGGACCTCCTTACCGGACCCCCAGAATCCATCAACACCTCCGCCATCCCCGGAAATAACACACCTGTCGCCGCGAGTGGAGGTTCCCGCTCACCACCAGGAACCTGAAGAGAACTCGGAGGAAACGGAGGAGTTGGTCGTCGACGTGGGCGGCCCCGGTCCTGCGGACGCTGTCGGGGCCGCGTGTGATGTCGCAGCCGAGACAGGGAAGTCCCACCCAGCCAGAGTCCATGGAAACATGGCGGAGCTCAGAGCTGAGATCCTCGTCTGAGGATCTGGGCTCCGCTCCTGTTACCATGACCCCAGTGAAGCTTCCGGTTCAGGACAGCGACCCTCCCTGGCCTTTCAAAACCCACACTGGTAAACAACTGCCTGTTTTACAGACCCGTCTTTCAGTCCCAAGTAATATCTAACTATGAGTAATATCCCGTTTTACTTTGTAAAGGCATCATATCATGGATGAAATACATGTGTCCACTCTGTTTCAAATGAATGCTTCAGCCTAGCAGTTGGTACAGTCCACTGGGTAGGCTGATCTATCCATCATACATCTGGGTGGGCACTGCCATGTGGGAGGTCACTAGAGGGTAGATTTTGAAATGGCGTGTAATGGCTAATCAACATTACACCTGGTGGTAAAATAGGGGGCCTTTAATGTTAGTATTTTGTTATTATCTTTGTTATAATCGTCTTTTGAAGACCTTCATGGTCCCGGTGATTATAGGTCATAGCTTCTATGGTTGGTCACCACACACTACACACGCCACATAGCAGCCAGTTCAGCCTAATCAATGACTGTGTTTGTGTGGTTGACTTTTTAAAATGAATCAAAACAACAGAATGAATGACGGCGTTAACTTCACTTCCAGGTCAGGAACTCCGGCCAGCCGGTGGCGGTGGCGGTGCCACTGGTGGACAGTGTGGACCGCCTGGACATCCTGGAACCGGACCCAGCGCGATGCTGTGAGGAGGAGGAGGAGGAGGAGGAGGAGGAGGAGGAGGAGGAGGAGGACGAGGAGGACGAGGAGGTGGAGGAGGAGGAGGGCGAGGAGGAGGACGAGGAGGAGGAGGAGGAGGAGGAGGAGGAGGAGGAGGGCGAGGAGGACGAGGGCGAGGTGTGTCTCAGCAAGCCCATGGAGCTGCTCAGTGTCCAGCCCAACACCGCGCAACACGCTACACTCCCCACCGCCGCTCTGTTGCAACCACCGTTCTCGGGGAACATCAGCCTACAGATCAGTGATCCTGAGCCGCTAAGCTCTGGATCAGATCTCCAAGGATCCGAAGGTTCTCCGTCCCAGGAGAACCACTACGTGTCCGATGGCCTCGCCTCCTTCGCCGAGCGGGAGGCACAGGAGGTGTTGGAGCACGTGGGCCATGTGATGGAGGAGCCCTCCATCCAGAACCTAGCCAGCCCCGCCCAAGGGATTCTGGGAAATGCAGTCCAGCGCATCCCAAGACCAACGGTGGGACGAGGGCCAGTCCGAAATCGTAGTCCAGAGTCCATCCTCCTCATCTCCACCACCACCACCAGGAGGAGATGGCGGAGGATGAAGGACGTCTGCCTCTCCAGGAACTACACCCTCAGATCCTCAACGGTAAAGCCACCCCTTCCCTGGCCCAGGAGCAAGTTCCGGCACGCCAGGAGCCCGTGGCGGTCCAACCCCCGCAAGAACCAAAGAAAGAGGTCTTGGCGGTCAACTGGTCACCCAGAACTAAGTATATCCGTGACGGCAGCGGGGATAGCTGCGTGTGGCATGTTTGCCGCATGGAGGCTGAAGAATTAACAGGGATTTGACTCTGTAAAAAGGAGAGATTATGTGTCAACAGCTTCTGGAAAAGGATCTTAAAAAGGTGCGTTCACTTGAAAGCGCGGTGGGACACCGTGCGCGCCGCTAGCTCAGGCGCTGTGTTCGTCTAAAACACACAAAAATCAGCCACAGCTTAAAACATTGTCTTTTTGGAGTGCACTGCAAGTCTATCGGTTGGCCGGGTCAAAGTTGAAATGATTCCCTCCCTGAAATGGCCGCACCGCTTTCTCCACAGGGAAACATCGGAGTGGGTCACGCACGGCGTCTCGGCGCGTCTCAAGTGAACACGCCTTAAGTGAATGGCACCTCGTTATGCCTGCTGGTTACCGTGGGGCCCGTTATCATTGGCCCACGCGGTGAGGCTGTCATTTAATATTTACCCGGTAGCAATAGCAGACCTTTGGTTGTTAATAATTCATCCTGTCTGTTATTAAGTTTGAACTTTCTCTCTGTATCTGTCAAATGTATTCAGCCGTAGAGAACAATGAGGCTGCTCTCCAAATCCTGTGTACCTATCCTTTCTACTTTACTTTGAAGAGATCATTTCTCAGCATTATGTGTGCGTATGAACATATTTGTCTGATGACTGGATAAGAAGTGATAACTGCTTTTACCTGCTTATCCCCTGCTAATAATCAATAAGTAAAGCAATGATATTCACTAACTAAAATGCTAAACGCTTGTTCTGGCTAATGCACTGTAGACCAATCTATATTTATTTGTACATATCTATGAATGTGCAATTGTGCAAACACTGTAGGCCTACTATGATAGATATTTTATAAATGTGTGATGTTTTAATCCGAATGTTGGCACAGAATCCAGAGTTGTTTCCATCTGTTTTGACCACTACCTAGTTTCTTGTTTTTCATTCAGTCGAAAGGTGTGTGTGTGTGTGTGTGTGTGTGTGTGTGTGTGTGTGTGTGTGTGTGTGTGTGTGTGTGTGTGTGTGTGTGTGTGTGTGTGTGTGTGTGTGTGTGTGTGTGTGTGTGTGTGTAAAACATGTTTTTATAAAAATATAGAAAGGCACAACAATCAGAAGAACAGAATATTTTTCACAAATGTTTCACAAATCTTATTCAGACATTGGAATTTGCACTTGACAATCAAAACATTAAAAAAATAAAATAAAAAATAAATATATATATATAGGTATATAAAAGTATATAAAAACCTCCGTACGTGTTGGGCTGTTTTCTTTTAATAAGCTGTTCCTAGAATAAGATGTTTAAGTATACAGTACATAATAAGAGTTTATTGTGGCATGGTGTTGACCGACTGGCCTGCTCGCCCTGTGATTGGCTGAGCCCAACCCTGCTACTCGCGCTCTGATTCGCCGACGCCTTTCTCCACCCGGCGGCCGCCCCGCCCACTCGGACCCCGCCCGCTGCTGGGCGTCAGAAGGAAGCCGTTAAGGCGGGAGCGCCGCTGCTGGAGAGAAGCGGCTCGCGGCGGAGCGAAGTAACGGCTTTTTATTCCCCTTAACCGTTATTCACAGAATGGCCGACGGGCGTGAGCCCCGCGGACGGCAGCGCACGTAGAGCCGCTCAGCCACCGCTCCCCCCGATGGCGCTGAACGGCCACCGAGGCGACACGCACGAAGTCAACGGTGACGACGGCGAAACGCCCACGAAGCTACTGCGGCGTGCGGAGGAGGAGGAGGAGGAGGACACGGAGGAGACGGAGGAGGAGGAGGAGGAGACGATGCCCGGCGACCGTCGAGGCGAGCCGGGCAGCGAGGCCACGGCAGCCGGGGGCGGCGGCGCCTCCGCCCGCAGGACTCCCAGCGAGCGCCCGGCGAGGACCAGGCTGGAGTCGCTGAGGAGGAGCCGACCGCGTAAGTCGGGCTGTGGGTATTTGCTGGACCTGGGGGGGGGGTGGGTGTTGTTGTTACTGGTTTACCACAACCGTACGCACAATGGTTACAATGATTAAAATGAATTGTGTGTCGTGTGGTGGTGCTGGTGTGTGTGTGTGTGTGTGTGGGGGGGGGGGGGGGGGTCAAGGGTCAATAATGTGCGCCGCACGTAGAGCTGCCCGCGGCGGCAGCGAGGTGACGGCCGCGGCGGGGACGTGGATGTCGGGTCGCAGGACGTAGACGGCTCCCGTTTTTTTTTTTTTTTTTTTTTTGGTTGCAACAAGATGGCGTTCGTAGTACACACTGTACTATTGGGTGTCCCTGGGCTGGTTATTGGTTATTGGCTGTAGTCGATGGGGGTTATTTTAACAATATATAAATATATATTTTAACAATATATATATATTTTAACAATATATATATATACAATATATATATATAGTATATATATATATATATATATATATATATATATATATATATATATATATATATATATCGCCGGAAAAAATGTCAAAAAATACCCACGACCACCTCATGCATTTAGCATTAAATTCGCCTTTTTGTTTTCCCCCGGGTCTCCGACACACACACACACACACACACACACACACACACACAGCCTTCCCCTGGTTCGGCATGGACATCGGCGGCACCCTGGTGAAGCTGGTCTACTTCGAGCCCCGGGACATCACGGCGGCGGAGGAGCAGGAGGAGGTGGAGAACCTGAAGAGCATCCGCCGCTACCTGACCTCCAACACGGCGTACGGGCAGACGGGCGTCCGCGACGTGCACCTGGAGCTGCGGGACCTGTCGCTGTGCGGCCGCACGGGGAACCTGCACTTCATCCGCTTCCCGACCCACGACCTCCCGGCCTTCCTGCAGATGGTCCGCGACAAGCACTTCTCCAGCCTGCACACCGCCCTGTGCGCCACGGGGGGCGGCGCGTACAAGTTCGAGTCCGACTTCCGAACGGTTCGTTTCCCCATCTGGGGGTGATGATGATGATGATGATGATGATGATGATGATGATGATGATGATGCTATTTGGTTATTGTGGTTGTTTGGGATGTTGGTGGTGTGGTCTGTGGTGACAGTGGAAGTATAACGGTTTTGGGGTCCATGTTGTCCAAACTAAACGGTCCCAAGTCCAAAATATTGGTTGAATTAATGCCTTTTTTAGGTGAATGAGAACAACAACAGAGGCGTGTATTTCTGAGTCCAAGTAAAAAAATGCAATAACTGCAGTTACTTCAGTCGTACGGTTCCTGTTTTCTCAGTCCTTCCCGTCTTGCACAACTCCTCATTTCCTGTTTGCTTCTGGGTTGGGCGTTTTTTTTTTTTTCCCCCACCTCCAGATGGCCGACCTGGAGCTGCAGAAGCTGGACGAGCTGGACTGTCTCATCCGGGGGGTGCTGTTCACCGACTCGTCCGTGTCCAGCAGCGACCCGTCCGAGTGCTACTACTTTGAGAACCCCAGCGACCCCGAGCGGTGCGTCCAGAGGCCCTACGCCCTGCAGGACCCCTACCCCCTACTGCTGGTCAACATCGGGTCCGGGGTCAGCATCCTGGCCGTGTACTCGGAGAAGAACTACAAGCGGGTCACGGGGACCAGGTGAGAACCAGGAGAGAGGGGAGACACTGGGTCATAGAGGGATGCAAGAAATGCCAAAAAAATGATAATCGAATACATGGTCCAAATCTCAGCGAGTACTCGTTTGGTACTTTGTACGTTTCAGACTCACACTGATCTCATGGAAAGGTCATTTGACCTACCTGTCCTACACCTCATGCACATGTGTGCATGCACCCAAGTCTAACATATTTAAACGACAACCCAAATAGCCATTCATGACATCCTGGCTTTAGTTTGGTCTAGGTCAGACTCTGGAGGGACTGATATTTACATCCGTTTCTTATCGGTGTGTCTGTCCTCTCCATCATTCTTTCCTCCTTCCCTCCCTCTGTCTGTCTGTCTGTCTGTCTGTCTGTCTGTCTGTCTGTCTGTCTGTCTTCACTCCCTCTTTCCATCCATTCTTTTGTCTGTGTGCCTAGCCTGGGCGGGGGAACCTTCCTGGGTCTGTGTTGCCTGCTGACGGGGTGCTCCACCTTTGAGGAGGCCCTGGAGATGGCGTCCCAGGGGGAGAGCACCCGTGTGGACAAGCTGGTGAAGGACATCTACGGAGGGGACTACGAACGCTTCGGCCTCCCCGGCTGGGCCGTGGCGTCCAGGTAACTGTGTGTGTGTGTGTGTGTGTGTGTGTGTGTGTGTGTGTGTGTGTGTGTGTGTGTGTGTGTGTGTGTGTGTGTGTGTGTGTGTGTGTGTGTGTGTGTGTGTGTGTGTGTGTGTGTGTGTGTGTGAGCTTTTTGATGGCTAGCAAGTTAGTTAGCGTTGGCTAATTAGTGTGGCTGTCGTAAGCGTTAGTAAGCATGCTAGTTAGCGTTGGTTAGTTGGAAGGCTAGTTAGCGTTGGATAGTTGGCGGTGGCTAGTTAGCTTTGGTTAGTTAGCAAATAACTTAATGTTAATCCACTAGCCATGAAGTAAAATAAGCCAGATCCATGTCAAGGAGAAATGGTAATGTCAATAACGTCTCACAATTTTGGTTTCATATTTTTTAAATCCTCTCTTCTCTCTCCTGGCTAGCTTTGGTAACATGATGTCGTCAGAGAAGCGGGAGGGCGTGTCCAAGGAGGACCTGGCCCGGGCCACGCTGGTCACCATCACCAACAACATTGGCTCCATCACCAGGATGTGTGCCCTCAACGAGGTCTGTTACACTTCTCCCTGCCTGGGAACTAAACCAAACTCAATGTTTCTCTGCGTTTAGTTCTCTTCTCCACATTCTTTCCAGTCGGCAGAAATGGTGATTTCTTATGAACGATTTCTAATTGAAAGCCCTAAACCTCCTTGGGTTTAATTCTAACGTTAATGTATTTACTATTTAGTCATTTAGCAGAGGAATTGATCCAAAGTGACTTACAGTAGGAGCAGGTAGGGGTTAGACAGCTGTCGGGTAGGAGTTGCACACCCTACTATACACAGACGGTGGAAAAATGCTGTCAATCGCAAATTCTTAATAGTTCTTAATCAGTGCATCTTAATCAAACTGGTCTATCCAGGTGTCCTCAGCCTCTTTACGGTGCTGCCTTGTGGCGTCTTGATCAAGCAGCATTGTACAGGGCTATGAGGACACATGGAGATATCCACTGTCCCCACTAGGGGCTATGAGGACGCATGGAGATATCTACTGTCCCCACTAGGGGCTATGAGGACGCATGGAGATATCTACTGTCCCCACTAGGGGCTATGAAGACACAGAGATATCTACTGTCCCCACTAGGAGCTATGAGGACGCATGGAGATATCTACTGTCCCCACTAGGGGCTGTGAGGACACAGGGAGATATCTACTGTCCCCACTAGGAGCTGTGAGGACACACAGATATCTACTGTCCCCACTAGGGGCTATGAGGACGCATGGAGATATCTACTGTCCCCACTAGGAGCTGTGAGGACACATGGAGATATCTACTGTATTCAAGCTACTGTATATATTCTGTATTCATTCGGATGGATTCTTAACCCCGGTCTTTCTAGCAGAGTAGTACAGATTCGTTCTAACAAACAGACCTTTGATTAGGTGTAGAGCGACCAAAACATCATAAAACATTTTAATAATGACATTCCTTCTGAGGTCTTAATTAAAGCGAGATGATACTTGATAGTAATTAAGGTAATTAACACCTAGACGGGAAGTTCCAGTGTCACAGCGAGTACAGTGCAAAGAGGAAATGATTCGACTGTTATTAGAAGTTATTAGAATTGGTCCCTAGAGGGCGCTCTTTGCCAATAGAGCCCGATGGAAAGGTGTTGATGTCCAGGCACACTGTATGCAGCAGAAACCCACTTTCTCAATTGTTTATTTAAGTTTCCTACGGTATTAATGAAAGATTTGAATGGTGGTTGCACTATTTATTTAACCCAATTATTAAGTAGGGCTGGGCGACATGGCCAAAATCTTCTATTCCCATATAGGTCATTTAATATCTTGATCACGACATAGCATATTTTCTGGTAATTCAATAAATAAATTGTCTATATAAAATATCCACATGGTAAAGCTTATTTTTGTATATTCCTGTGTGAATTAAATACTTAACAAATGAAACGTATTTTCTGATTTTTTTTTTTTCCCCCCATCACCTTACTGTAATGCAGCCTTTAAAACCCGGAAAAGACAGCACTTATGACATCACAATATTCTAATAAATCAAAGACGATGTCTAATCTCACATCACGCATGACATCACCTATTCTCACGTGATTGAGAACGTTAGTTTGTTGTAATCCCGCTGTTTGGGTCCCTCCCCAGAACATCAACAAGGTGGTGTTTGTGGGGAACTTCCTGCGGGTCAACACTTTGTCCATGAAGCTGCTGGCCTACGCCATGGACTACTGGTCCAAAGGACAGCTCAAGGCCCTCTTCCTCAGACACGAGGTGAGCTGATTGACCGAGCGAGGGGACAGAGACGATCTCATTGGCTAAACAGGGATGTAGCGATCCCATTGGCGGAGCACAGTTCACACAGCTCTTGGTTCAATAATAACATGCTTAAGCTTGCTCCTGAATTTAGAAATCTCGATTTACGACTGAGCATCTGGTGTACGGGGAACCAAAGGAAAACTTGGGAATGAACGTGGACTTCATCTTCTTACTCCTCTTTTAAAGCAATTCAAAGAGTGTAAAGAGTTGTAATGTTTGTTTGTTTTTAGATCAATGATAACTGTCCTTTACCTTTTCACAAGTTCACAACGTTTTCATAACTTGGGATCAGTGAAATGTGTTCAACAGAGCAGTGGCGTTACCGTTGTGTTCTTTACCAACCTCTCTCCTGCTCCACCGGTGACCTCTGACCCCGACCTTGTGTGTCCTCTTCCAGGGTTACTTCGGCTCCGTGGGGGCGCTGCTGGAGCTCCTGCATCCGTCCTGAGAGGAGGAGAACCACAAGAAGCACTTTATCTCCTGTACCGCCAACATCTAGAGGCTAAGCTGCTAATGTCTAGATGCTAACTTCTAGATGCTATCTAGATGTAGATTTACACACTATTTCCTGCTAATATCTAGATGCTAACTTCTATGCTAATATCTAGATGCTAATATCTAGTTGCTAAGCTGCTAATATCCAGATGCCAATATCTAGATATTAAGCTGCTAATAACTAGATGCTAACATCTAGATGCTAAGATTCTCTTATCTAGACGTTTACATGCACAAACTGCCTGAGCCATGTCGGCTTTAGCATCGACAGCTTCTTGTTTTTTAGTGACATCCGTTCTTTGACATCCGTTTGGATGTTGGCGAAGGCCCTGCCTGTGTGGAAATAGTGTGTAAATGTGCATGTAGGTTTAGTGTGAATACATCTACATTTAGGTTCGTCCAGTAATCCACCTCGACAAATGGGACCGAATATTTGGACATTAGTCTCGGTTAGTTTCAAATGGGCCGGGCTGGGTGTGATAGTTGAAAGTACGAGAGGTTAGATAAAGTACATTTTATATATCCAAAGAATATATTGAAATTTGTGACAATCAGAATGGTTCTGTTGTAAGCACCCACCTGGACCGAACAATGTGTTGAAACAATCTTCTATTATAATTAGGAAGGGCTTTGTGAAGACTCTCACTTGAATGGCCCTTGGTGAGAAAAACGATTGTTTTTAACAAAACCTCAAACTCGTCCCAAAGTTTTCAAGCTTTTTGTTTCTTACGAGAGCAGCTTGAAGTGAATCCCAATGCTTGAACACAAGACGATATTGACTGTTACTTCTGCTATATTGCAAGGCCTGTTCTTTTATATAGCAAGGCTGTAGGCCTGTGTGTGTGTGTGTGTGTGTTAATTGTTTCATTTTCAACCCAAAGAGGCATATTGCACTGTTATGATAATCTGCAACTTTTTTACATGAGAAAGTAAACACATATTTTAGTTTACCAGATGTTGTTTTCAAGCACATGACAATTTGTAGTTAAAAACAAAAATGTGCTCATTCAGGGTTGGAAAAAAAGCATCCTTATTAAGTGAGCCATTATCATCAAGCACCGTTTGGTGTGAAGTACTTTTAAGGCTAATTCTCAACCAATCCAAAATTTTATTTAAGCCATGGTGTTAAGTACAGAGCGGTTAGGGACCATTTTTAGTGTTCTCCATCATATTATTCATATTATTTCCACTTGTTGCAGTTTAAGGACCTTTAAAGTTTTAAACCTAAACAAAGTGCCTATGGTATTTTCTGCCATCGATAATCATTATTTGACATTTCGAAATTACTATGAATGTTCCCATCTGTTGGGTTAGTTTGTGTAGTCCTACTTGAATAACAGAAATGTTTTGGTAAATAAAAACTTTTATTCCAACCTAAATGACTCGTGGAGTTTTTTTTCCCCCTCAAACTACTGGCTCTCCTTCCTGGAAGTGAAATGAATGTATTCACAACAAAAACCTCAAATGGTTTGTGAAACCTGACTTTACATAATGCGCACGCAAAATTACCCTCCGCAAAACTATGAAAGAACCAGTGTGCTTGCTCTCTCTCTCTCTCTCTCTCTCTCTCTCTCTCTCTCTCTCTCTCTCTCTCTCTCTCTCTCTCTCTCTCTCTCTCTCTCTCTCTCTCTCTCTCTCTCTCTCTCTCTCTCTCTCTCTCTCTCTCTCTCTCTCTCTCTCTCTCTCTCTCTCTCTCTCTGGGTGTACAGCTGGCAGTCTGCGGGGCAGAGAGGGTGAATTGAGGCGTAATTGGCCGTCAGCTGCTCCTCCACTAATTAAAGCCTTTGATTAGAGCATGCATTAGAGAAAGTGTGGCGTAGCTGGAGGCGGACCGTTACACTGCGGATCATTGGGCTGCAACACGTCGGCTACACTGGATTTCACTCGCCGTCGCTTCTGGGGGGGGATAAGGTAAGAGCTTCATATAAAACTACAAACTATATATGAACTATATATACGCTCTTTGTTCAAACCGTGGAGATGTGGAGATGTGAGGTCCGGAGGGCTGGTACCGGTCCAGTACTAGTTTAGGGAAGGGGAACTAGTTGACTAGGTCATTACGGTTTTATTACAGCTGATCATCTACTGTGAGACCGTTATTCCGGAGTTTGAACCACTGACTTTAAAAGTCTTACGGCATTGTGACTCCAGTAACTGGACATGTATATATATATTTCCATTTGAAACCTCCCCAAACGGTATCATTTGTTTGTTTCGGAGCAATCCTGTGTACTTAGTTTACGCCCATCGGCGTCGTTGATTAAAGACAGCCATTCAGACGTCACGCCGAGGAAAACAACCTATGGCTTTCCGTGAGGGGAAAGTGGTCCAGAAGATCGACCAGATGTGCGTGTGCGCACGCACGTCCGTCCGTCCGTCCCTACGCCACGGAGTTGGACTAGGGGCCTCACAGCCAGCGAGTCGTGGACGTGTTTTGGACGTGTGTTAAACCTGCGGTCTCTGTGCAAACACGACACACTGCTGTATGTGTGGCTCTGGGAACCAGCTCCCCCTGCCAGCCCAGAAGATGCAGTCCTCAGGCCTCATGGCTGTCGAGGTGGACCATCAATAGCAGGTCTATGTGCGACCTAGCCATGAGCAAGGACTTTTTAAATGTAGATTTAACAGTGTGGGTTCCTTAATGGCAAAAACACAACCAAACACATGCACGTTGTCACCCCATTGCATAAGGTCAATGGTGGTAGGTTTATGGTCATTGGTTTATGGTCCTAAACCAATCATCAATGTCCAATAAACCTCGTGAACTTTAACAGATGTGAGAGATGTCTGTCAATATATTCTCAATTAGTCATGTGTTAGTGCCAGTATAAAAAAAACCCAATGAAATCGATACATCGATAAAAAAGTAAAAGTTAGGATTACAGTTTGGATTTGGATATACAAAAGAAAAGGAGAATCACGTGTGCGGCTCCCTGTGGCCGCCATTGGTTTCCCGTCAGCGCTGCTGTGTCTTTAAATCCCTGGTTATTCTTTCCCCTGCGTCGGAGTCAAGTAAACAGCTGGCCAGATGTTTCAGATCAGACCTCTGATGGCCCCTGCACCCTGAACCCGGGACCCCCTGGGGTCGGCTGTGGGACAACTCTGACTGGATGGAGTTGCGATAACCTAACCTAATAACCGAGTTATCTAATGTTGAAGTGAATTCTGGTGGTGCAAATGTCCCGCCTGGGATTATTAAAGTATACCGTCTTATCTGGTCTCGTCTAAGATGTGTGTGAACTCGGCATAAGTCTCCTTTTGAAATGCCTCTGGTATAGTCCACTGGGTAGACTGATCTATCCATCATACAGCTGGGTGGAAACACCCACTGGGTCACTAGAGGCTAGTGCCTGCTACTCCTAGTCCCCAACAGTGTTGTTATTGGTTGGTTTATTTTATTATGGGTTATTAGTTTAGTTTAGCTTTAGTTTATTTAATTTATAAAAGGACAGTGTGCAAGTACATTAATCATTTAACAAATGAGAAGATGGTTGCACCAGATTTAGCAGAGCAGCTAATTTCCATCTGCAGTCCTCAATTATTGGTTGGTGTGCTTCTGGTTTCTCCCACCCACAGAGCTACACAAACATGTCTGTATGAAGGAATGTTTGGGTGATTGGATTGTGATATAACAACAGCATTGTGGTATTTTGGTATGCCTTGTTGAATACTTGCATAACATTTTCCAACAAGCTGAACAATGTCATTTTCCATTTCACATTGGTCCAAACAAATTACCAAAAACCTTTGACTAGATCCAACTGGGCCCATGTTCTTTCTCCCATTTAGCATTTAGCAATGGAGACCCCAAGCCACCGGCCGTCACTAGCCACCATGCTGTTCGTGCTGTGGCTGTCTGCTTCCAGCCTGGCCCAGACCACACCCGCGACCACGACCCTGCCGGCGACCACACCCACAGCCCCCACCAAGCCCTCCCCCTCGCCGCCGCAGAGCGAGCGCCTCAAGTTTCGCCTGGTGGGGTACCCACGGAAACACAACGAGGGGCGCATCGAGGTCTTCTACAAGGGCGAGTGGGGAACCATCTGCGACGATGACTTCTCCCTGTCCAACGCACAGGTGCTGTGTCGCCAGCTGGGCTTCGTCTCTGCCACGGGTTGGACACACAGCGCCAAGTACGGCAAGGGCCAAGGTGAGGGCTCTGGGGTCCAGCCTACTTCCTATTCCTGCCATCTCAGTTCGCAAGTCTCCACACAGTTTGAATACATGCCACTTGCAGACCATGTCCCCATATGGTATCTGTGTGTAATGATAGTTCAACTGATTCCATTTAGTCATTGTGGTCTCCGACAACTGGGTTCAAAACAATGGCAAACAAAAAAATAATGGCTCTTGAAAATAAATGCAAGAAGTTCTTGAATGAAAAGCTTCTTCTTAGGAATTCTTAGGAACTTCGTAGAATTTTTTCTCAGGAAACTTCTTAAGAATTGTCTTGTTACTTCTGCACATCTGCTCCTGGACCCGGACGTGGTGATGGGTGGGTGTGGGGCTGAGGTTTGGAAACTCACTGGGGGTCCTGTTTTCGTGCTCAGGGAAGATCTGGCTGGACAACGTGCTGTGTAACGGTGGTGAGAAGAGCATCGAGGCGTGCAAGTCCCGCGGCTGGGGCAGCAGCGACTGCACCCACGACGAGGATGCGGGCGTGATCTGCAAAGACGAGAGGATCCCCGGGTTCGTGGACTCCAACATCATCGACGTATGTAAACAGTATCAGTCCCTCCAGGATTTCGCGGGCCTTTTTTGTGATTGTTGCGGCCTAAAATGCTTGATGTTGCATGAGCTTTTCCAAAAAATTGCGATGAAAAGGTGTTTTTTAGGCTTTTATTGCGATTACAGTGCAAGAGGAAGTGAAAGTTGCGATAAAAGTAGCGAAAGTTGTGATTTTCCTGATGTTAAAATTAAGTTAGTACTGCAATTTTTAAAATATTTTTTATATTTTGGTCGGCAAGCGTGAAATGTTGGACGCGCACATGCTGCATTTCTTGAATCTCTTGAACGCGGTAAACACAGAAGTAAGGCGGAAGGTAGTTTGTTGACGTCAGTTCAAGACGACGCCAATGATTGGTCAAATTTGCGGGAAAGTTGTGGTGATTGGTTAAAATTGCAACACCCCCCTGAATTCGCGGGGATTGGCTGATGAAGTTGCAAAATCGCAACATCGCAAAATCCCGGAGGGTCTGCAGTATGCTCTACTTTATTAC
Organism: Merluccius polli; assembly: GCA_030340625.1. Taxonomy (NCBI): domain Eukaryota; kingdom Metazoa; phylum Chordata; class Actinopteri; order Gadiformes; family Merlucciidae; genus Merluccius; species Merluccius polli. Next base: position 74,664 of record JAOPHQ010003192.1, on the reverse strand, counting down.
GAGATGGTTTTATTGCCGAGTCACCGCGGCACTGTAATCACCATCACATCACCTCCGCACCAAACCCATAACGCAGTGGGAACGACCGTAAAGTTTCCAAGTTAATTTCAGCCTCAAAGTCGTTATGCGCCAAGGTCCTAAAACTGAGTATTTCTCTCTTTCTCTTTCCCCACAGCTATAGGATTAACCCATATGTTCGGCATTTAACCCGCTTGTCAAATTCCACCTGTAGCTCCCTGCTCCTGCTAAACATACAGAGAGCATGGTCCTGGAACGGCCCACGGTCCTAAACACAGCAGGTGTTTACTGGCTTTACTGGTTTAGTGGTCATGTGTGGCATATGTGAGATATGCATGGCCAACTGTACATTTATAAATAATGTGACGGTAGCTATACATGAAGTGACAGTGGCCAGGTACAGAAGCGACAGGATGTCAGTCATTCCTAGAAGCTAGCGACACAAAAACATAATATTTGGTATAAATATATCACTTCAGTATACTTTTCTTGAATACATTAATTCATCTACTATCCCGTATTTCCCATCTGCCATTAAGTCCCATAGTCATTTATGAGATCCTCTCATCCAAAGCAAATAGAGAATGAAGAGCATCTGAATTACAGATGCATGTCATGAAGGAGCAGGTAAGGGTTAGGTGTCTTGTTAGAGGATGCCTACAGGTTAGACTGTGTGGACACTGGGGATTGAACCTAGTACCAATGTGCTGTATGCAGCGTATGCAGTAGCCTTGCGGCGGTTCTCCTGGAGTTCTGCACCACAGTGAGGGGAATGGGGTCAGACCTAACGCTGCATAGTAATCCCACCTGGTTTCAGTTATCTTAAACACACCTCCTTAAAATAAGTTTGTGAGGACCGGAAAGAAAGGAAAACAAATGGGAGAAAACATTTCACAATCAGAACTTTTGTTCTGGTTGCTGTTGTTTGGTTTGTTGTCATCCCTTGGGAGTGAACTTGAGTGCCAAATGTGGCGTCTAGACTCCAGACGGCGATCTCTGAGACGCCTGCTAGAGTCTTTCCGCTGAACCGTGACGACGGTGACTCACTACCAAGATGGCGACCGGAGATACAGTAGATACTTCACACATCAGGGAGTTATTGGGAGGTTAGAGTCCTGCCCCTCCAAGAGGACTTGTGTAACAGCTATGACTCATTCCCCCGTCTGCTTAAGTCATTCAGAGGAATTTAAATTGTTACAGGGATGACAGAATCACATCGTAAATGTGCTTTGCCATCATGCATGTAGAATTGATTTGTACAACTCTCTCCCTCGCAGACCTGTGCGTTCAAATTCATGCTTGCAAATATAACCAAAATAGAATAACCTATTATAGACAAGTCTACTTTCTTTATTGGACATGTATTTATTTATTTACATCATTCATTCATTATTGAGTTAGCCATTTAGTAAGTTTCAGAATGTCTTCAAGCCAAATATTAATGTTACATTTCGTAATAACTATTTAGTCGAGAGCAACTTGCAGTGAATCACTTTTTAGATACATGTCATTAATGAGCAGGTAGGGGCTCAGCCATCTTGCTCAATAATTTGAACCCAGAACCTTTTATCAGTGCTTTTTAAAGTTGCACAACTTTTGACCGACCACAGATGTGTTGCTGAACTGAAAAACATTGTGTAGAGCGATACTACTGACTAGCACTGTCTCACGTTATGTTATGTGGGTTCGCGGTCCAGCGCAAGCTATGGAATTGAATCTGGATCGGTACGTGGATCGGCGACGTCAGTCCGATATCTAATAAGTGAAATATTATACCGATATTGGATCGGTCCCATCTCTAAGTGTGTGTTCCTCCATCAACTCCGCCCACAGGCTCAGGTGGACGAGAACAAGGTGGAGGAGGTGCGGCTGCGGTCGGTGGTGAGCGGAGCCCAGAAGAAGATGCCGGTGACAGAGGGCGTGGTGGAGGTGAAACACAAGGACAGCTGGTCCCAGATCTGCGACCTGGGGTGGACCCCCAAAAACACGCGGGTGGTCTGCGGGATGCTGGGGTTCCCCCACGAGAGGAAGGTCAACAAGAAGTTCTACAAGTAAGTGGCGGTGGGCCGTCGAACCGACCCTTTCCAACGAGAAACACACCCCTTAGCACCATGTTAGGTTTACCCGTTAGTGACATCACAATTGTGGAGTGTCCAACCAGCCTACCAGTTGGTATAGTCCACCCTTTAACACAGGTTTTTGCAATTGCCCTTTCCGATTGGCTTAAATTGTTTTATCTTAAGCCAATCAGAAACAACAACTGCGTAACCGGAGTTGAGTGTTGCTGACCCTGTGCTTTGGTTGCTCTGTAAACGAGTCCTAAAAGCACAAAAACTAAATTGGTTTGGGGAGGTCTAGACATTCAACACCACACTGTGAGTCACTGGCTTTGAGAGGGACTATTGTATCTTAGAAGATTACAGCATTATCAATTAAAACCGTAATATATACATTTTAGTCCATTTAATATTATTATAATAGTATATTGAATGCGATAAGTTGTATTTATTAGTATCATTTGATGTGATGTTGAAAAGGTACAATTAAAGTCATTGGTGACTCTCCACTGTTGTTGAGCTGTCGAACATGTGATTTAAATGGATAGCAATTAAACTATGAAACGATTATGAAATTAAATATTTTTCTTTCACTCATCGTTCTGGCTGCTGTTTCTGAGGGAAGCATCTCAGAATCCTTTAAACATTACAAGGTTAGGTTAAATGTTGGGGATCATTCTGATAGCAATTTAATGCAGCTTTTTGTTACTTTGCCAAAGAGATTTGGCAGAGGTTGAACCACAGCCACAGGCAGGCGGTTAGCTATAGTTAGCTGAGAGAAACACATGCTACACATGCTAGATGTAACTACCAGCACTAGCAACCTCTCCTCCTTCCCTCCTCACATCTCCTCTCTACCTCCCACCTCTCCTCTCTTTCCTCCAGCTCCTTTCCTCCCCTCTTTTTCTCCTCTTCCTCCTCCACCTCCTCCTCTCTTCACAGCAGTACGAGGGGTAACATGGGTTTTCTCTCAGTTGTGTGTGAAGGTGAGGACTGGACGGAAAACCAGCATACATTGCGGAAGAGGTGGAGGAGGAGCAGGGGAGTGATGGAGGAGAGGAGGAGGGATGGGGGGGGGGGGGAGGGCTGGGGCAGGAGGAGGGAGGGAGGGAGGGATGCAGGCAGGAGGATAGGAGCAGATGGAAAAGGAGGAGGAAGAGAAGGGGAGGAGGAAGGAGAAATGGGTGGATGGGGTAGGAATGGAAGTTGGCATTTCCAGAATGCGCTGTTTGTCGTAGGTGACTGAAGCAACACAGGAAGCATCAATAGTAGGACTGTTCAGCTCACCTAGCGTGAACTCGGACGGCCATGGTTTTCATTTTGTAGCTAGAACTTAATTTTGTAGATAGAATTAAAGGGATACCAGGTGTGGTGTTGATTGGCTATTGGCTGCTTGATTGGCTAATCAACATCCCACCTGGTGGAACAATAGCAGGCCCTTTTAACATGTAGTAGACACAAAACATTGAGATCACTGAGTCATTGGCTGGTTGGAATTATAGGATGAAGACGATTGGTATATTATAAAAAGTTGTGGCATCACAATCGGTGCAGTTTCTGATGCGTTGTTTTTCCATTGTTTCCTCCGTGGAAAAGCTGGCAGGATGACCATAGCCATAGAAGAACAACCAGACATGTTTTCACATTATTAATGAACAGCCCAGACAGAGACGAGACAGAATCTGAGCCAAAACCAAAATTGTCTACCCTCCCATGAACTTTTCTTATTTGTCTGGAAGAGAGGAAGGCAGATGGGAAGCAGAGGATTAAAGTTGCGGGGGACTGGGTCCTTTAAAATGCAACTCTGAAAACAAATGATCACTGCTTAGTTATGTTCTCAAAGCCCAGATGGACACATTACATGAGCTAATATTTATAATTGCAACCAAAATATCCAGACTCAGAGTTTGAACTTGCCAGTTGTGGATAGCACCCACTCAGCCTAGCACATAATACAGAACAACTAGACGTTTAAGAGAAAAGGAAAGACATGGTTTTGCCAGACAGAGTGTCTGCCACAGCAGTGTGAAGTATTACCGCGTGTATATACTGTTCATAAAGAACGTATACTCTCCACTCCAATGGCCTCTCTACAGCGTGTGTTTACCCTCTTGCTCCTCTGTCCACACGACACACTGTCTCATGGAGCAGCATGAGACACCAAGTGAACTTTATTAGGAGAGTCCTTAAATCACAGTTACAGTCTCGAAGGGCTTCACAGGCCCACATCACACCACATCCCCTAACCCTAATTAGCCCTCTAAAAGGGGCAAGGAAAACTTGAGAAGGAACACAGACGAGGAATCCCTCCTTCCGGAGACAGTTAAGCGGGCGCTAGGTGTTGAATGGGCAGACATAATGGTAGCATTAACAAGTAAAAGTTGTTAGAAGGAAATAGATTAGTCACAAGTTAGCTTAGCGACCAGCACCATATAATACACTCATAATACTGTTCTAGACTACGTTGTAGACATGATACATGATGGTTTACGAATAGTTAACGCAACTCACTCCAATAGTGACCATGTGTCGGTTGCATGGTGCGGCGTTGCATACGAGGGGCATTCATAATAAGCAATGCTATTAGAACCAATGACCCTTCGGTGACCTGACGTGTAGACGTACGCAAGTGTGTTTCTTGGCTGTCGATATACACGTCTGTTTCCTGTCTAAGCCATTCAGCCATGTATCCCGTACTGCACAGTGAACTGGACTGTGTGTGTTGGCTATGTGTGATTTTACTGTGCTACAAGTGTTGGCTATCTGTGATTTGACTGTGCTAAAAGTGTTGGCTATCTGTGATTTTGCTGTTCTGTAAGCTGCTATATGTGATGATTTGTGGCTGTTTGACTGTTGCAGAACTATCATAAAGAGGGCAGCAGTGAAAGTCTCCAAGCCCAAGCTTAATGTTACAGCCAGTGCAAGGTATCTGCTAGCGGGATAACCCACCGTCCCATTCAGACAGTGGGTTCCTGGATGAGTAGTTTAGCTCCCGTCGCTAGCTAGTTTTTTCATGGTTTTCTCTGCATGGTTTTCTCTTCTATTCGTCATTATAGTTTGTAGTTGTACTTTCTTAATAGCCTCTTGTATGTTTTTTCTTCTCGGCCATGACAAACGCTAACATTGCGGATAAAGTTGTGCCATAAAAGTAAAGTATAATTACAAAAACCTAATAACAAGTGGAGTAAATGATTGGATGATTTATCATCACAATGATGCCTTGCAGCTATATGAACAAAGTGGCGGTCCTGGCGGAAGTGGATTTGTTTCGCATTATGATTTGGCCTCGGTTAATATCCTTGTAATGAGACAGATGTTGCCAATCTGTGTTTGGTTTGTCGGGCCGGGAAAAAATGTTTTTCCCAGGGTTGCTTCCTTCTAATAAAACACAACAGCTTTGAATGCTTTCCCCCCTGTTAACGGCATAGCTCTCTCTGTCTTGACCAAGAACTCATATGACATGCAGACAGGGCTGGCAAACCTGCTCAGACCATGAGAAATATTATATATTATACGCACAAGTGTGCAGTCATATACCCACTCCACAAGAAAATTGAAAGACATATCAAAGACATATCAAAGACACATCGATTACAGAAAATGTATAAAGTATGGTAAAAAAAACAGAAAGAAAGTGCCATTCAGGAGAAAGCATTGCTGTTGTCATTTTATTGTGTAATACTAGAATAACATAGTATGTACTACTCCTACATATGCAATTAAACATGTAATTGCTATGACTTAACATGTAACCCGTTAGATGTTAAGTCCTATTCATTATAATGATTATATGGATTTTTACAGAAAACCATATAATCGTATAACCAGACAAGTAATGTGAATTTCTGCATTACACGGTGTCAAAATAAGTCATTTACATAGTATTTTTTTCATTTATTCATAAATGTTATTCATTGTTTGGTTCAAATGTTTTTTTCACATCCATCTTCCGCAGCTACTGTCTAAGTGTTACTCAGACATGTCACCATTTCATTTCATTTCACCACTCCGTATTTCCATTTTCATGTGTGTGTATTGCCTCTAACCACTGTTTACATTGCAGGCAACCAGCCAAAGCTAAAGCTAAAGCTAACGCTAAAGCTAACACTAAGTCTAAACCCAGCGACTCTGGCAAAAGGTAATCCGAGGACAAATTATCCATTTGGGTACGAAGACTATATATATATATATATATATATATATATATATATATATATATATATATATATATATATATAGTAAGAGTAAAGTAGGCTTATAGTTCACTTTCATAAATTTCCGTCCCCTTATCCCTCAACATGTTTCTTTCTGTGGCCTTAAGCTAATTTGTAAAAGTTTTGTAAATGTGTTTTCTGATGTTTGGTTGTAAAACCTTTCTGATGCGGTCCCAAATAACCCCAACATACCCACTGACACATTTACGCTTATTTGTGTGTATATTTTGTTTTTGTATATTTGTTTTTGTCTTTGCTATTTTTTGACCACCCTCCTAACCAGGAAACACTCCCAAAATCTCAGCTCCGTTTGACTTGTGAGTCGGCTGTGTGTGGGCCTATATTACATACGTTACGGTAACGCAGAGACCAAAGTAGACGTGAAGGCGCGACGCCAGCTACACGGCCGCATGACTTCAACTGTTGAACTTTAAAACACGGATAACGACGCCATCCTCTAACATCCTCTACTCACCGCGACGTTGAAGCTGGTTGAAAATGATCCACATTTGACACAATACAGTCAGCGGTGCAGGGTGGTGTGCGTGGAGATATGCAGCTCCAACACGGCACTTCAGCAGCAAACCTAAATAAATAAATACATATAAAAAATAAATAAATAAATTAAAAAAAAAATATATATATATATATATATATATATATATATATATATATATATATATATATATTAGGACACAATAGTAGCCTGGTTGTATTTCATGTTTAACGGTTGCACCAACATTTATAAAATGTGTGTTGTCATTACCTACAACTATTTGTTTTGTGGTAGCTCTGACTTACCTTCTAGAGGCAGACTAGAAAAGACCCTTTCCACAGTAGTAGAAACCCAGGTGTAGCTCATCACATTAATCATGGGTCCGTGTGGTTCAGGTATACCAGTACACCAGTACAGACACAACCAGTCCAGTAAACATACGTTGACCATGCTGGGGCTGCGACAGACATACATAAAACTGACCTAATGTTGACATGACAGGAACAGGAAGCGGCTTCACCCTGCTACTGACGACCTGTGGAAAGGTTATTGACTCTTATCCTGTCAATGGGACCGCTTGTTTATTTGTACTCAATATCTAGTCAATTAGCAGACACTTTCAATCGAAACTGACTTCCAGTGATTCATTCATTAAGCAGCAGGTAGCTTAGTAGGGCATCTTGCTCAAGCCTACAGGTAGACCGCTGACATTGGGGATCGAACCCAGGACCTTTCAGCTGGGAGTCAAACACCTTATCCACTACACTGTTCCATTAATCTGGCTCGCTCCCGCAGGTTATATCTGGAGCGGCAGAAGAACCACTACCTGGTGCACTCGGTGGCGTGTACAGGGACCGAGGTCCACCTGGCCGCCTGCCCCCTGGAGTTCACCAAGCCCAACGCCACCTCCTGCCCGGGGGGCATGCCGGCCGTGGTCAGCTGCATGCCCGGACCGCTCTTCACCTTCAGCAGTAACATCAGGAAGAAGCTGAAGACCTCGGTGAGTCCCTGCACAGCTCAGCAAAAACAAACAAACGGTTTGTTTGTTATTGTGGCCACAAATCCAGATTTAACAACAATCAAGCCAAACCATTTGACCACCTTTCATCTCCCTCTCTCTCTCTCTCTCCCCCCCCCCCCCACCCCTGTGGTCCAGTCCAACGTCAGGCTGAAGGGGGGGGCCCGCATCGGGGAGGGCCGTGTGGAGGTGCTGAAGAACAACGAGTGGGGGACGGTGTGCGACGACCGCTGGAGCCTGCAGTCGGCCAGCGTGGTGTGCAGGGAGCTGGGCTTCGGCAGCGCCAAGGAGGCCCTCACTGGGGCCCGCATGGGACAAGGTCAGGGGTCCCCGGTGGAAACACGCCCCACACGTGCAAAATTCGTACTCTTTATTTGTTAAAGACGACCTACGTTTACATTTCCTTTAACTGATGCTTTTATCCTAAGCGACTCGCGGGTGAGGCTGAGAACAGTAAAAGCAGTACCTACAAAAAAAAACCTCTAGTGCCGCACAACTTGGTTTAAAAAAAAACAACTGTACAGAGTACAGAGAAGCTATATGGATCACAAATACAATTAGTCATTTTAATTATTTTGTGTTAGTGCGAACAGTTCCAGTCGATAGACGTGACACAACGTTTAGACTAGAGCACGTCTTGTATCTCACAGCTAGACCTGGATATTAGGGCAAGACGAGTCTGGCTTACCGGATGTAGGTTGTTGGTATAAGGCCGCCCAAGCCTGCCAGCGGGCTTATACCTGATACTCCTCCCCCTTCAGCCATCTGCCACCGTTGCTGCGTCCTGGGCTTAGCGCCGCCCAAGACGATGGTGATTGGTTAAAGAAATTCAAACAAGACACAGTGTTTTTCCCCCCTATGCCAGAATGATAGTGAGTAGCAGCATCCAGATCTTTCTCCAGCGCTGGCACAGTGCTAAAAACAAGTGTGGAAATAAATTGATAAATTCGATAAATCAGGATTGTATTCGTTTCAGTGGGAGTACTGCTGTCTACTGCTGACTTTGAAAGCGGATCAGGTTTAATTATGAGTTGGAGTATTATGCCTCTCAAAATGAAGGCCGATTTCAATGTTCACTCCAACTATCTCTGGCACAAGAATTTCCTTTGGGATTAATAAAGTTCTACCTTATCTTGCCTCCAACGACATTTTTGCATTGCCTTGTGGAAAAAATGCAAGGAGGAAAGGAATTTGGCAAAGTGAGGATATAAACATGAGTGAGGATATAAACCAACAAGTTAAAAAAAAAGTGTTTTCACACTATTTCACATTGCCTTTAACTGCTCCCTGGTAGCATGTCTAATACAGAAGACCGTCAGTCGAAACAGTGGAGATACGAGGTACGACCTGCGGGGTCTTATCTCTCAGGTCATCTGCCATTAGGGGCTCGAATAACTGTCCCTCGTTGAGGAGACATGCATGGAATGGATGGAATGTGTGAGAGAGACAGGAGAGAGAAAGTCCTTTGTGACTCTCTCTCTCTCTCAACACACACACACACACACACACACACACACACACACACACACCGTATTTACTAAACTGGGATCCGGAGTGGAAAAGCAATTTGTCTGATGAGATTTCTCCGAAAACTAGTGTGTGTGTGTGTGTGTGTGTGTGTGTGTGTGTGTGTGTGTGTGTGTGTGTGTGTGTGTGTGTGTGTGTAAGAGCTCAGATCACAGACTGTCTTTGAGCATGGGGCATACCTCTGGCTGATGTTACACACCACAGGAAACTGTTTTACATTTTTCACATTAAAAGCCTCAGAACTTCCTCAGATGTCCATTTAGGACAGCAAACATCTCTTAGCCTGCCTTCCTGTTTACCTATCTGTGTGTGTGTGTGTGTGTGTGTGTGTGTGTGTGTGTCTGTTAATTTTCCGGTGTGTGTGTGTGTGTGTGTGTGTGTGTACTTTCTGGTCTGCCTATGTGTTTGTGTGTGAGTGTATGTCTGTGTGTCTGTTAATTTTCCGGTGTGTGTGTGTGTCTGTTAATTTTCCGGTGTGTGTGTGTGTGTGTGTGTGTGTGCGCGCGCAGGCATGGGCCCCATCCACATGAATGAGGTGAGGTGTTTGGGCACGGAGCGGAGTGTGTGGGGCTGTCCCTTTAAGAACGTGACCCGGGAGGACTGTGGCCACTTGGAGGACGCCGCTGTGCGCTGTCACATTCCCTACATGGGCCTGGAGAACTCGGTCAGACTCTGTCCTTCATACTCCCGCCTCCTACATTCACTGTGTGTTAGACAGTCATGTTTAGTTCGAGACCTCTGGAAAGGCTGGATTTTTTTAAAGTGTCAGTGAACCCAAAATCGTTTTTTAAATGTGGTAATGTCTTATAGGATCTTCAACATAGTAATCGATGCCGTGTTGTCACGTTGCTAAAATAAGAAAATCCTATGTTTTCGCCGGTCTCCGCCAACCAGTTTGTGAACTTCCTGCTCCGCTCCGAGCTCAAGTTGCGTTGTTTTCGTGACGTCGAAGTGCCTCGAAGGCGTCCCTTCGACGTCACGACGAAGGGACGCAATAATGCCACGTGTGTGAGGACGCGTGGCGCCCCATCTGGGCAGCGGTTGATGTTGATGTCCGCGTCCCAGAGAGGGTTACGCTTCTCGGACACCCGTAGTATAACGGCACGCTGTGTGGCACATTTCATATACAACACGGCTCGTTATAACGCTCAGACACGACGACGGTACTAGCTTAAAAAAATATATCACAATCCTTCCTAGATCTCTCAGCCCAAAACGCATTTTTTTAAATGCGTTTCGAGCTGAAACAGGGGGTTCACCTACACTTTAAAGGATAACTGCCACGCTATATTACTTGGTAATATAAGAGAGCACTGCTTCATATGCATGTTGTGTGAAAAAAAATGCGGTCTGAAACATCCACTCAGTTCCCATTGGTCCAAATAGGACCAATGGCATCAATGGACCAACTTTTCCGCATTTTTTCGTGGAAACAGAGACTGCGTTTCTTTCACAACACACATACGAAGCAGTACTGTCTTTAAGGAATATGATATTATTCCTGTACTATTCTTCACAGATAAATATAACTCATAGATAAATGTGACCAGTAAATTAAAGACAAGGATTAAAGCATGTTTATTTAACTAGTTTTGTTAATAATTCTCTGCAGTATTACAAAGGTGCTGAGTACATAAGCAAAACAGCATTTGATTTTGGATTTTAACTATTTCTTTAGGCCTGCTGTGCATGCAGGACAGAATGTGAAAATGTGTTTGTAATGTACTCTAGTTCCAGTATATAAGAAGTATAATAATATACATCTTATATTCAAACCTTACTCTGTCTGTTCTGTCTTCAAGCTAAACTTCAATGTAACCGTCTCTAACTCTTCCACTCTAACCGTTCCTACATCTTCCCTCTGTTAGGATATAATATTTCTCCAGGACATTTTATAACTTTTCTGATCTGTAAAACCATTAACATACTTAACATTTTATCTTAAAAGGTTGTTAATCTCCAAAAACATGTATATATTTTTTGGGGCTGCCTAATACATGATTGTTTTTGTCACGACAACCATAGCATGCTTTTAATGGAAGGCATGGCTGTCGGCGGGTCAACATGTTGCTAGCCATGCCTTTCATGGCTTTCATTGCCACACGTGGATAGTCTGGCGTATGTCCAGTGAGAGATTATCAATCACTTACCCATCGATCCACAAATCAGTTGAGGGGCAGTCCTTGCTCATTCTAACAATGCAAAGTAATGCTTACACAACATAAGGCAATGCAAATTGCAAATGCAATGCAAATTGCGTTACTTTGAAAAGTGAGACATCATAATTGAAAAAAAATCAGAATTTCAGCAAGGAAAATCAGAAGAAACATTATGCTATCCTCCGATGCTAACATAGCATAATTTGAATTTGTTAGCATCGTACACCACCGGCGACCCAGCCACTCTGCGTGTGTCTACAACGCTAGCCCCGTCACGCTAGCCGCTTCCCGCCGACTCACCGCTGTGCCCCTCGCAGATCCGCCTGACTGGAGGACGCACGCGCTACGAGGGCCGTGTGGAGATCCTGGGCTCGGGCCCCAACAGGACCCACAGCTGGGGCTTGGTCTGCGGGGAAAGCTGGGGCACCAAGGAGGTCACTGTGGCCTGCAGGCAGCTAGGCCTGGGCTACACTAACCAGGGCTTGAAAGTAGGTTACTAACCCACGCTAAGCTAATAGCTCCACACGCGTCGCTTTAGGTTAGCTTAGTGGATGGGGCCCCGAAATGGGTCGCGACCTGACAACACACACAACCCCTGTAACGAAAGGATCACCAATTCCGCTGTGCAGTTGGGTCCCACAAACACACAGACTTTTTTGGGGGGGGGCCCCGAGATGAAAAAGTGAAATAACTTCTGCTCTACTGTGTTCCTCCTTATGTTCTTCATCAGTTTGAAGGAGAAAATGAAAGGGAATATAAAGGACCACTCGCCCCGGCTAAATTTGAACTCCAAAGAAGGATGTTTGGTTTGGCAAAGGTGGGGTAGAAGAAGCGTAACAAACTGTACCACGCGGTTAGACTAAACACACCAACCCTACAATCACACCAAACCAGCCCCATGAAAGGAACCAACTACCGCCCCCTCTAACCAACTGGTGACCTCACCCAGGTCCTCAGTATGAAGACCAGCAGGTCCCTCTAACAACCAGTGTCGGTTACTTCAAGTCAAGTCAACTTTATTTTAGGGATAAATCACAGTCTCAAAGGGCTTCACAGGCAATATATTTATGACACCCCCTAACTTTAGCTAAAGGACAAGAAAAAACTCCCTTAATTATCAGGGAAGAAACCTTAAGAAGAAACCCAGAGCGGGGGATCCCTCCTTCCAGGGACGGTTAGGAGTGCAATCGGGGCCATAATTTGCATCCATAGTAGTATTACAAGCAAACATTATAAGTACAATTTTAAAAAATGGAAAAAGAGTATTGTCCATGGTGAAGAGGTGCTGGCTGGTGAGCAAGCTGGTAGCCATCAAATGGGAGTGGCCAGGCGTCCATTCAAAATGTAATATATTACACATTACTGCCATTTGAAAGTAATGTTACTTTACAATATTACTTTAAGTTTTTTTCCAAAGTAATCATTTTTCAATGTCCCCTCAAGCACCACTTCATCATCAACCGTTTATTGTTGAAGGTTCACAAACTCAAGCATGCAAAAGTAAGCCATAGTGCTTGCAAAAAATCATCTCTACATCATCTCTCGGCCAATTGTTTAAACCTATTGTATGTTTAAACATTTAAAATAAAAGATTAGTAATGCAGGACCTTGATCCAAATAATTGTTACCGAATGATATTATTATTATTACCCATTTGATACACATTATATTACTTTGTTACTGCTAAAAGTAATATATTGCTGTAACACGTTACCCGCAACACTGCTAATAACCAATAACGACTAACCCGCCACTAAACGCTTTTGCGGCTACAAACTAACCCCACCACCTGCTGGCGGTGGTAACAATAACCTCATGAACTTTAAGGACCTTAAGAGCTTTAAGGACCTTAAAAACTTTAAGGACCTTAAGAAGCTTAAGAACTTTAAGGACCATAAGAACTTTAAGAAGGTTAAGAACTTTAAGGACCTTAAAACCTTAAGAACCCGGTCTCCCCGGTTTAGTGAGGGTTTGTGGGCATAAAACAGGGAGAGTGGCCCATGTCACTAACGCCCCCTAGGTCTGCAGGTGCGGATAGTGGGCGGGAGGACGACCTACGAGGGCCGTGTGGAGGTTCAGGTGGGCCCCCGGTGGGGTACAGTGTGCAGTGCGGGTTGGACCACCAAGGAAGCCATGGTGGTGTGCAGGCAGCTAGGCATGGGCTACTCCATGCATGCCGTCACTGTGAGTAGGAGGTTGACTTAAATAAACTACTGTTATTGTGTGATGGGTGGTGGTTTGATCTATTTAAATTATAACTTTGTTTGTGTCCTTGTGACCAATCTTGTCGCAAGAGATAGCCCAGGGCTTATATCTAAGACATGAATGAAAAATGTAATGTCACATATTTCCACACAATCAAAGAAGAGGTGTGATTTGATTGGCTATAACAGGAGTGCCTTCTGCTTTAAAAGCAGATGCCCGCCTTCTTGGGACGCAAACCCCAAAAACACTTGCCAATTTTAGAAGAAGTTGGGTTGACATTTGTCAGTTGTAGAGATAGTTATGGTTAGTTTATGAAAATATGTTTTACCTTCATCAATAAATTGTCTGTCTGTCATTTTATTTGTGTGTGTCCTGGTCTGTCTCGCTGTGTTTGTTCATCTGCCTGTCTGTGTATTCTGGACTGGCTTGCTCTCTTTCTGTCCGTCTATCTGTATGTCTGTCTGTGTTTCTATCCGTCTGTCTATCTGCGTGTGTTGTGGTGGTGGGTCCTGCGGTAAGGAAACCTGGTACTGGGACAGCAGTAACGTGACGGAGATGATCTTGAGCGGCGTGAAGTGTGTGGGGAGTGAGATGGCACTGAGCCAGTGTCAGCACCATAAGGTCCTCAACTGTCAGAAAACAGCCGCCAAGTTCGCTGCCGGGGTCATCTGCTCTGAGTGTAAGTACACAAACACACACACAAATCTTTGGTTTTTGTAGGTTTTGTTTTTCATTTTTTGCCAAGATAAGAGAAAGTGAATAAATTCACCATTGTTACATAGATTAGATTTAATTACACTACATTGAGATTAGATTATGATCAGCAACTGTAGAAACTAGAATGAGTAATCATCAACATAATCAATGAAACTACTATTACTGCAAACATTATATCGAAAGTGACTTGATTTCTTTTTACATGTCATTAAAGGTGCAGTGTGTAGGATTTAGTGGCATCTAGCGGTCAGGTTGCAGATTGCAACCAATTGAATATTTGGTTCATGGATAATTATAAAATTAATACTTTAGTTTTTCTTGGCTGCTTGTCAGATAAAGCAAGCACATTAAAGACATCACTTTGGACTCTGGTAACTTGTGATGGCATTTGCTATTATTTGACATTTTCTAAACTCTAGACTTCTAGACTAAATGATTAATCGATCAGGAAAATGATGGTTAGATTAATCGACTATGAAAGTAATTGTTAAAAACATTCCCCCCCCAGCGGCCTCTGACCTGGTTCTGAACGCACCACTGGTGCAGGAGACCGTTTACATTGAGGACCGCCCCCTCCACATGCTGTACTGTGCCGCAGAGGAGAACTGCCTCTCTAAGACGGCAGCCAGCGCCAACTGGCCATACGGACACCGCCGTCTATTGCGCTTCTCCTCCCAGATACACAACATCGGCCGTGCAGACTTTAGACCCAAGGCTGGCCGCCACTCCTGGGTCTGGCACGCCTGCCATGGGTAAACACACCAACGAGGCCCTTCAGTTTCACTATGTTTTACTTCCACTTTCAGTTTCGTTTTGAGCCGGTTTGATGGGTTCAGAGGTTCCTTGTGGTAGCCATTGTATTGTATTGTAAGCAATTACTGAAATCAATTTCCTTCAAGTCATTATAGCAGACACTTCTATCCATCTTTTATTTTGCACCGTGCCTAACAACGCCCCCTAGCTGCTCCAAAATCACTGTAAACCACGGCCTCAAATGGCTTAGTACCTTCATAAAACGGTTGCTATAGACTACCAACAGAGATTTCACAAAATAAACAGCAACATAAAACGCATTCATTTATTGAAAACAAATCATTCTTCCGCCAAGCAATAGAGTTGCTCAAGACAGCAAAATGGTTGCCAGCAACACAGGCTAGCATAAAGCGCATTCATACACAGGTGTGTCTTTATAGTCACAGATGTGAGTATTTTACAGCGGCTTTGAGATAATCAGAATCAAGAACTGGAAATATCAGTTATGTGATTTATTATTTTAGATGGAGCAGGTAGGAGGCATCTTGCTCAAGGATGCCTACGGGTTAAACTGCAAACATTGGGGATCGAACCCAGAACCTTTCATCTGCGAGCCAACGATGACTTGTTGTTCTTGTGTGTTGTGGTTTGTTGTCCGCCGTGTACAGCCACTACCACAGCATGGACATCTTCACACACTACGACCTGCTCAACTCTAACGGCACCAAGGTGGCCGAGGGACACAAGGCCAGCTTCTGTCTGGAGGACACCGACTGTCATGAAGGTCAGAGGAACCTCAGAGAAAGTACTGTTATCCTGAACTCCTGCAGTAGAAATACTTTACCAAGCAATACTTTGGTTGTGGTTAAAGGCCTCCATCAAATATTCCATTTAATTTAAAGTTCTGAAATGCCAAACTCCAAAACTGTTGTATTAATGTTCTGGAACGCAAAGTATGTAGAAACACACAACGCTATTATGTCAACAGTGACAATGTTACGTCCAACATTTCCCAGTAATATTCACAGGAAAGTGTTCTGGTTTCGCGTTGAACGCATTACGTCGTTTGTAACAAGCCAGTCTCTCTCTAGGGATCTCCAAGCGCTACGAGTGCGCCAACTTCGGCGAGCAAGGTGTCACGGTGGGATGCTGGGATTTATACCGCCACGACATCGACTGCCAGTGGATCGACATCACAGACGTCAAGCCGGGAAACTACATTCTGCAAGTAAGGATGAAAATGGCAGTCGGCTGGAATGGCCTCAGATTTGGAGACTTGGCAATCACAAAAACGGAAATCATGGGAATCATGCTGGAATTGAGGTGGCGATTTAGTGGGAAGGCATGTTTGTCACATTCAGACCATACAGATGTTTTGGGGATTTTTCTGCCATACATGAGTAAGTGAATGAGAAACTAATTTTGACTAGAAGAAGCTTCCTGTCCGGGTCAGACCTCAGCCCTGTCAGGTTGAGAGGCTAAAAGAGCCAAGAGCAACTTGGGCAACAAACTGAAGAGACAGCACCATCCAGGGTCAAACGCTGGTCATTGCACCTAAACTCATACCTACCATAACTGGCAGGTCAGATATACAGAATAAAATAGCAGATTTACAATAAATATACACTCACCGGCCACTTTATTAGGTACACCTTGCTAGTACCGGGTTGGACCCCCTTTTGCCTTCAGAACTGCCTTAATCCTTCGTGGCACAGATTCAACAAGGTACTGGAAACATTCCTCAGAGAGTTTGGTCCATATTGACATGATAGCATCACGCAGTTGCTGCAGATTTGTCGGCTGCACATCCATGATGCGAATCTCCCGTTCCACCACATCCCAAAGGTGCTCTATTGGATTGAGATCTGGTGACTGTGGAGGCCATTTGAGTACAGTGAACTCATTGTCATGTTCAAGAAACCAGTCTGAGATGATTCGCGCTTTATGACATGGCGCGTTATCCTGCTGGAAGTAGCCATCAGAAGATGGGTACACTGTGGTCATAAAGGGATGGACATGGTCAGCAACAATACTCAGGTAGTCTGTGGCTTTGACACGATGCTCAATTGGTACTAATAAGCCCAAAGTGTGCCAGGAAAATATCCCCCACACCATTACACCACCACCACCAGCCTGAACCGTTGATACAAGGCAGGATGGATCCATGCTTTCATGTTGTTGACGCCAAATTCTGACCCTATCATCCGAATGTCGCAGCAGAAATCGAGACTCATCAGACCAGGCAACGTTTTTCCAATCTTCGATTGTCCAATTTTGGTGAGCCTGTGCGAATTGTAGCCTCAGTTTCCTGTTCTTAGCTAACAGGAGTGGCACCCGGTGTGGTCTTCTGCTGCTGTAGCCCATCCGCCTCAAGGTTCGACGTGTTGTGCGTTCAGAGATGCTCTTCTGCATACCTCTGTTGTAACGAGTGGTTATTTGAGTTACAGTTGCCTTTCTATCAGCTCGAACCAGTCTGGCCATTCTCCTCTGACCTCTAGCATCAACAAGGCATTTGCGCCCACAGAACTGCCGCTCACTGGATATTTTCTCTTTTTCGGACCATTCTCTGTAAACCCTAGAGATGGTTGTGCGTGAAAATCCCAGTAGATCAGCAGTCTCTGAAATACTCAGACCAGCCCGTCTGGCACCAACAACCATGCCACGTTCAAAGTCACTTAAATCACCTTTCTTCCCCATTCTGATGCTCGGTTTGAACTGCAGCAGATCGTCCTGACCATGTCTACATGCCTAAATGCATTGAGTTGCTGCCATGTGATTGGCTGATTAGAAATTTGCGTTAACGAGCAGTTGGACAGGTGTACCTAATAAAGTGGCCGGTGAGTGTATACAATACAGGTTTATTATAGACTAACTCATACTAATAGGTGGGTCACTTTACTAAATGACCTACACTTTAAATGTTTCCCGTGTAACTGTAAATGACTACTTCTACGCTGTATGATGCTGAATGGTCCATCTGCTTCCTCTTCAGATTGTTATAAATCCTAATTTCGAAGTGGCCGAGAGCGACTTCACCAACAACGCCATGAAATGTAACTGCAAGTACGACGGCCATCGCATCTGGCTGCATAACTGCCACACCGGTAAGCAGTCACAAACAGAACAGAAAAACGCAGAAATATGCACATAAGATATCTAACCCCAAGCATTATAGCATATATCCCATATACAACCCTTATTGGATTTACACTTATTAGTTAAATGCAACTTTTTTACATATGGAAATAAATGATGTTTTTCCTGTGAAGGCGATGCGTTCAGTGACGAGGCGGAGCGGAGGTTCGAGAAGTACCCTGGGCAGCTCAACAACCAGATTTCTTAACGCTCACCTCACCGACTACGTTGTTTTTTTTTACGTAGGTTTGTACATTTTATAGTACACTTCTCACTGAGTCAAAAAGATTTACACGTATCTCTAGCTCCTGTATGCCCCGCCCCCCACCTCCTCCCGGATAGGTCGGTTGTGGTTTCCGTTGATGAAGTGATGACACTTCGTATCATCCAACAGGGACCGTTTTGTATGTAGAGTTAATATACTTGAATATTCAAGTGCTACTCTATTTCTACAAGTTTTTTTTCAGTTCAACACAATCATATGCTACGTTTTGTTAAACAACAGGAATATAGAAAAAAACTGTTGTACAATCTGTTTGTCGTCCGACTGCTGTCAAATATGCAGATGTTTTCTTTGTGAATGTTATTTGTTTAGCTGAAGTGTAATTTTCTTTGTTCCCATTTAGTTCAACACAAGAGCAATATGATTCATCGGTACCTGTATATTTAGAAGTTAGTTCAATACATCAGAGCTGGAATTCCCTTCAAGACGGCGTGAAAACGGTTTCAAATTTGATTTTTCAGTTTGCCGCCATTTTGTTTTAATGGCTTTAACGACACACTTGTTGATTTCCTGAATGTATTTATTTTTTGGTTGTTTATTGGCGCTATTGTCATCTCTTAAAGTCTTCAAAATGCCATTCACAGCCCTATTTTGTATGCATGCCATGTTATATTGGGCACGCTCAAACTGCCATTCAGAATGTATGTAATGTATGTAAAGCAAATCTTGTCAAATTTACCAAAATAAAAACAGCCAACTGATTTGTTGTAATCAGCATGCCAAAGACTTTCTAACCACTGGTGCTGTCACTCATACTTCAACAGACGTTTAGTTAAATACAGTTTCTGGTTTTGTTAGACGCTGAATACTAACCAGAACCAGATCACATTTACTTGTCATCATATTGCAAAGACTTGTCTCTGCCATTTACTTGAACAAGTCATCATTCATCAGGGAATCCTAGTTGGTGCTGCGTTTTTACATTTTTAATAATATAAACAAGTCTTTCCACCACTTTAAAATAGTAGACCATTTAGGATATGCACTTGAGTTTATTAAACATACACGATAGGATGATACAGGTACATCAAGTGTAGGGATCTTACATTAGATGTGTGAATATTTTGTATGACGGTGTCAAACACCTAGCGCATGTTTCCAACTTAAAAGATCCGGACACTCAATTTGCCAAGACGCCAGGCCAAATCCCGAATGTAGAGAGTTTTACGGTCAAACAACTGGAATGGTCCCCAGTGGTCCAACAAGACACCACTATTTGTTATTATTTATCTTTCGATGAAATTCGACCTTCTGACATCTTACAATTCAGGCCACAACTTTTTGTGACGACCGTTCTGTAGAGGATACAA
Organism: Merluccius polli; assembly: GCA_030340625.1. Classification (NCBI taxonomy): domain Eukaryota; kingdom Metazoa; phylum Chordata; class Actinopteri; order Gadiformes; family Merlucciidae; genus Merluccius; species Merluccius polli. The sequence goes on along the minus strand of JAOPHQ010003192.1, from coordinate 54,772 downwards.
TCCCGTTTGTAAATGCAGTCGTATGGGAAATGGATGTCCATTGTGATCCGGACGCTAGGTGGTTGTGTATCGTCCCGAGACAGAAACCTACAACAACGTACGTGGCCCTTCAGTTCAGAACTGTGCGTCGGACCACCCGGCCGTCCCGGTCGATGGCGTAGTTGTAGTTGCGGGGGTTGTCGAGCGCAGCCTCGATGCGCTCGTCCAGGTTCTCCAGGGTGATGAAGTTCTTCGCCTCCTCCTGTAACGCACCACAGTGGGCGGTTCAAAACCTGTTGCCATGACTATCTGCTAACTGATATATTAAAAACCTCTACCCACTGAAAGGGTGAGGTTGTTTTTTTTCTTTAAATAAAAAACAGAAGTAGAACCGAAGTAGAATCAAATGTACACAAATTAATGCTAAACAAAATACATCATCTCGTCTATCCGTAGGCAACATTGGTTAGCCATAATGTTGGAATCATCCCAGGGGACTTCCTAATGTTGAGGTCTTTGTATAACAGTTAAATGTCTTTGTGTGTAAAGTAGCCAGTACATTGTTTTCAAACGAATATCTCTCTAAAACGCAAATTAAGAGAACATATACAGTCCTCAAAAAGGTTTCGATCAGACCCAATCAAAATGAGCAGTGAGTAGGTACTCTCGTGTCATCTCACCTGTAACTGCAGAATCTCCTGCTCCTTCTCCTGGATGAACGTCTGCATTTCCTGTTCCCGCTGAAGAATCACTTCCTGCTTCCTGTGCTCAGCCTCCTCAGTTTCCTTCTGCACTCGTAGTTGTCTGAAGTGAAACACACGAGAGGGGAGTCTAGGTTATTCTTCATACATACATATACACACACACACACACACACACATATATATATATATATATATATATATATATATATATATATATATATATATATATATATATATATATATATATATATAAGGACCTCTAAAAACTTAGGATTTGAATGGAGGCCCGTTATAATTAATACTGTTTATAATGTGTAACCACTGTTTTATGAATTTGTGCTGTGTAGTGTACTTTTCCCGTACACTATTGAGAGTGAGGAGTCACGTGCCGATTTGGTCTGATCTGGGCGGGGTTTGAGCCGGTCGGCCATGATGGAAGGAGACGCTATCGGTTGCCAGGGGCAACGTCATCAGAACATCACAGAGACGTGACTAAATTCTAGCACTTTTTGCGCCAAAAATACAAGAAAGAATGAGGAGAAAGTAAAGCAATGGAGAAAAATAATGTGAAAGAAAAGGGACCTTACAGGAACAAGCTCACACAGGGCGCTAAACAGCGGTATTTGGAGAAGCTGTCAGACATCCAAAACATCGACCCATACGAGCTCCCTGCAGCGCAATGGCACAGAGACCTTAACAATTTACCTCCATGCACATACATGGACATCGTCAATTACCTTGTTTTTGGAGTTAGTCATTACACAATGCAGGAGTTTAAAAGCCACAAGTCATTAGAAAGTTATGAGACTTTCTGCTGTGGATGGGTGCAGGACTTGGCCATCCACAAGCCTCCAGGTGGTGAAAACAGCGTTGTACTTGCAAAGGTAAATGTATTCACTTACGTTTTAGTGTGTTGTTATTACATTGCATTTAGCAGATACTTCTGGACCAAAATGACAAAGTAATTAACTGCTACTGTTTCGTACTGTTCAATGTAGCCTACACAAACGTTTCCAACATGTTTTGGTGTAGGCTAAAGCTGTGTATGTTTAGGTATTTAGTTGTAATTTGATTTTAGCCCAATGACACATACAGTACAAGGATACAAGGAAGTTTATTTGTCAGGTCAGACACTGGCTCTCCTCGATGCTTTATCCATTTGGGTATCCTGAAAAACTGTAACCCGTTGTTGCTAAGTTTTCCATCACAATCATGTGAGGTACTGGAGCAGTTTTTAACACAGCAGTGATTTCCAGGCATTGTAAAAAGGTAAATTACGGAGTAGAGCAGTTGTTTTGCCCATAGACTACTAAGGCTTTTGCCGCCGGTATCCTTCCATCATGGCGGAGAGGGGGTGGGGCTCTGAGCCGTGACGACAACTTCTCACTCTCAATACTAGGTTGACTCAATTTACCAGAATGCTTCGTGGTATTATAACCCAATCAGATGTGTTTGTTGTTAGTATTTTTATTTGGAAATTATTGTAAGCCAATCACCTTATGTAAATATTGTATGCCCGCGAAAATATGGTTTGCCCGCGAAAATATTGTATGCCCGCGAAAATATGGTATGCCCGCGAAAATATGGTATGCCCGCGAAAATCCTATGTTGTGGGGGAGGGGAGTTAGCGCGGGAGTCCAGTCCTGCAGTCCCAGGAGAGAGGTCCGTTATTATTGCGTTGGTACAAAGCTGCTGTTTTGTGGAGACCTTTGGCCTTGTTTTAGTGCGCATTAGGCCCACATTCGGGTTACAGTCCTGAAGCGTCGGAACCACGCTGTATGCGGGTTCTGCTGAGGGTAGTTAGCTTCAGTGTTGGCTAGCTAACTTTATAGCGGATGCTAGCGGCGTCACCCGGCACTGCCATCTGGTAGCACCACATCGCTGCTAGTGCTGCTTTCCTCGGACTTCGACCACCGCGATCGTCTGTCAGCGGGACTCCGGTTTTGTCTCTGGTGCTGGGCTCACCCGGGGATCGTCGTCCGAGGAGACCGCCTGCGGAGGAGGGTTGGCCAGCGGGTTGGTGGACAACATTTTCCGTCGCTCCCCATCCCTGCCGCGGGTACCTGGGACAGCAGCTGCCGGACGGAGTTTTCTTTTTTTTGCCTCACCGAGTTTACCCGATGTGGTGACCGACCGGTCGTGAGTGATTTTAAATCTACACTGACACACACACACATATTTATTGCCCTCGGACATCCGGACGGGCATCGTAGCGCTATCAGCTCTCCTGCTCTGAAAGCCGACATCTGTGCGCCAACGGGCCCCTAGGTCGAGCGCTTTATTTATTTGTTGTCTGTCCATGTGTCAATGGACTTGAGGGTTTTTAAGTTATGGCTATAGTTAACTTATAGTTTAGTTATAGTTGATGTCACGTGATTGTTGTTTTTTTCTTCTTCTATTGTTGCCATTAGCAGCTATTTTGTTTCTTTATTTGCACACTGACACTCTTTGGAGTGGACATTCATATATATGTGTCTCTGTCTCTCTCATTATTATTATAATAAATAAATTGTATTATTTTATATATTCTGGGGTGTTCTTATGAATAGACTTATTTTTATAAGTCTATTCAAGTGTGCTGGTTAAGTGTAAAGTAATGTTATACACCACTGCATATTAGATCTGCATTGACCACCACCTTAATATTCTCAGGGTTATTTAAATTCTGATTCATTCTGAGGAGATACATTAAACACTTAAACGCCTGAGGTAAGTGTAGTATTTTCGCAGTGGAGGCACAGCGCTACAAAGTTATTTTATTATACTGATTCATTGTTGATATTATTTACTAGCTTAAATGTTGTTAATGTCACTAGCCTACTAAGTACACAGAAAGTTCAGCCAGCTCACCATTCCACCACTGAGAACTCAGGATCCTTGTTGCGCCACAACATTTGCTCTATGACACTTTAGTAACTGGTAGTATTAGGCTTTTGCTTAATTAATTGTGCTTGGCTTGGCCCGGCCAGTGAGAAAGGGGTTACATATTATATATATAAAAATACAATTGTTTTTGTTTAAACAGCATGTTTATGGTTTTCACATTAAATGCATAAAAGAAGTACACTACATCACCAGTAGCATGTCACCTTCCCTTAAACCCTCCCAGTATAGCATACAGGAAGTACACTACATCACCAGTAGCATGTCACCTTCCCTTAAACCCTCCCAGTATAGCATACAAGAAGTACACTACATCACCAGTAGCATGTCACCTTCCCTTAAACCCTCCCAGTATAGCATACAAGTACACTACATCATCAGTAGCATGTCACCTTCCCTTAAACCCTCCCAGTATATCATACAAGAAGTACACTATATCACCAGTAGCAAAACAAGTTGCAAAAATTACAATAAATATTGAATCGGCACCCAAGTATGGTGATGGTATTGAATCAGGAGATAAGCATATGGTCCCAGCCCTAGCATCCCTCCTTCTCCTCCCCACCTCTCCTCCTCCTCCTCCTCCTCCTCCTCCTCCTCACCTGAGCTTCAGCATGCGGAGGTTCTCAGCATCGTTCCACGCCATCAGGATCTGGTGCTCCTGCGCCTCCTGCCTGGCTCTCTCCTCTGCCAGGGAGCCCGTCTCCTCCTCGTACTTCTTACGCAGCACCTCCTCCTTGAACTCCAGTCTAACAGGCACACACAATCAACCAGGGGTCCGTCTAGGTTCAGGGTTCGATGCCCAGATGCAAGCTGACAAACTGAAGCTAAACCGCATCCAGAATTATTTATTGCGTGTCGTACATGAACAGGCTTAATTAAGGCTTATTAATCCTGCATTAATCCTCCGGCTATGGCCTAAAAGTCCTGTTTATGTCTTCTCTTGTCACGTAATAAATTTGTGATTGAATCTCCGTTACGGTGGGTTTTTTTCGGGGGGGGGGGGGTCGTAAATATTCGAATATATTCGAATACATTGCTTGGTATTCGATATCCGCTCGAATTTGATTTTTCGAAAAAGTGACAGCCTCTCCATCACAGTTGACTGTTACAGGATGTATGAAAATGCCCATGAAAAGATCAACATTGACCTTTCACTAACTCTTTCCATTTACAGGGAAAAGGGGACACTTGAATGACTATGGCTTTATATCTGGACCTGCAAGTTACACTGAATGTGAATGAATGAGTGACACTATAGTGCAGCAGTGTCAGCACAAAGTAGGAAAGGAGCAAATAGAGAGAAATAGGCTCAATATATACAACAAACAATTCAAAAGTAAAAGCGTCAGTAAGGTGCAATGGGCCCATGGACAGACAGAGATGTGACAGGTGGCCATCAGCTTCATGCCCTAAATAACGTCCTAGAGAAAATCCTCCATTCAGACTCCACGTACCGGAGGGCTCTCATGATCAGCTGGTACTCCGTGAACCTCTCCTTGAGGACCACCATCTCCACCGGGTCCACGGGCGGGGGGACCTTGAGTCTCCCCTCTTTGGACCTGGCCGGCGGGTCGCTGCGGGACTTCCTACCCCGGACCGACTCGACCCGCGCGCCGCCGCGGGGGGCGAGCAGCCGCGCCACGGGCAGAGCTCTCCCGCCGGCGACTTGAAACATGTTGAAGCAGTCCAATGAAGAAAGAGACGGAGGCCGAAACCAAGAGCCCGTGCGAAAATACCCCGTTCAGCCGTTTATTTCAATGGTATCGTGACACGGAGGACTCCATGTTGTTGACGACCTCTGACCTCTAGAGGAAGTGGAGACGGCGAGGCTACCGCCACCTGCCGTCTAACTAGAGCAACTACAGGTGTGCTCACACACACACACACACACACACACAATCACACACTCATGCTACAGATATTTTACATGAGTGCATACTGTTATCACCATGACCACCAGATTATAGAAGTATGATATTAGTCATGAAACATAATCCATTGTTCACTATAACTCTCCTCTCACGGGACAGCATGAAGTGAATAGTGATGTCCTCCTCCACACACTGATGAAGAGGTGAAGGGAGACTCCACTGTGTGTGTGTTGTGACGTGTTGGAGGACATGTCTCCAGAGGACTGAGCTCACGGTCCCCTGAGCGACCAGTGTGTTGAGGAAGTACCAGCGGGAGGGACCGAAGACCGGGCCCACGTCAGGGGACAGGACACCATAGAGACCTGCTGGGATCCAAGGGGCTGGAAGGACATCTGGGTGTGCTGCTAGGAGAACCAACAGAGAGCTGAGCTCTGGAGAAACATCTGCTCAGCTTGGAGGATTTACACCAAACCAACGTAAAGGATCATCCAACACACGACAACATCCAGTTGGACCCACTGACTTGTTTATTACCATTATGCTTTATGAACAATACATCAGAAAAGTAGTCCCTTACATACACAATAAACAGGACTAAAATAATAGAAGTAGCAGACATTACAAATCACAAACAGATCACAGGTGTGCACATATCTCTAATAACTGAACATGTTGTGCTGCCGTGTTGTTCCCAACACAAGGAATCAATATTCAGTTTAAAGGGCTTCACAACATGAACATCATTAGCTTTTCACATAAACCACTTGCATTTATGAATATAATATTAAATCTGCTTTAAATCAGGTTCATGTTATGCTTATCAAAATTAAAACTGATATCAGAGCCCTTCATAAAAACTTTTTCCAAAAAAGTGTAATATTAAAAAATGTATGTTTACAATCAAGCGATATTTCAATTCATTTAATTTTAAATTAAAACTTTGTAAAACCTGCTTAACCCAAAAGAATATCTTAAAATACACTTCCTTTCATTGGAAGCCCAATAAATCACAGGATCTGGAGTATAGTGATTTAAATCAACAAAAATTACATATACAAACGTGTGTATTTGTGTGTGTGTGTGTGTGGCCACTGTGGGGGCAATGTCTTTATGAGATATTGCGTCTATGACAGATGACACTTAGAAGTATTAAAGTATTTAATGCATACAAGAGTCCTCTCTCTAACAGACTGGGCCCAGATCATTGTGCCACAGTGAAGTGAATGTGTTCCATGATTATTATTCACTATCTAATTAAAAGTGTGCATACAGCCATGATTATTATTCACTAACTAAAAGAATTCATACATCCATGATTATTATTCACTATCTAATTAAAAGTGTTTATACATCCATGATTATTATTCACTAACTAAAAGAGTTCATACATCCATGATTATTATTCACTAACTAAAAGAGTTCATACATCCATGATTATTATTCACTATCTAATTAAAACAAATGAAGTCATGAAAAGACAAACTGATGGCGAACGGCAGCGCATCTGACATGACCTATCAATAGTGCATGGCGAGAAAAATGTCGGTTTCGAGGTGTGGGTTCGGGTCGGGTTCGGGACAGAATTTGGTCGGGCTTGGACCTTGTCGGGTTCAACTTTTCAGACTCTTTCCGCTGTGGGACGATACTTGTTCATCTGTTTTAACTGCGGATGCCAAGCAAGAACAACAGCCTGAAGATCCATGATGATAAGTCAACAGCGCTGTAGAGGGCGCTGCTGTTAAACGTCATCGACTTAAGTTGAGCGCGTCATCAGTGAAGGACACACCTTCAAGCGGGTAGCCCTGTTGTCATGGAAACGCGCGCTGGGCTGACATGGGGGTGGTCGTCATGAGAAGACATCTGACAGGAAACGCATGCTAACTGGAATTACCCCCCCCCCCCCCCCCCCCCACTACAACCGACACAGAGACGCTGAGGAACCAGGACCAGACCATAACCAGAACCCAGGGAGGAGGTCCTCCTGGGTGAATGTGGTCTGGAAGGTGTGGATGAGTGTCAGTGTGTCTGAGGAGCCTCCTACACCTGGGGACACTCTGTAGAAGGACAGAGAGCCAGCAGGCCGGTCCAGATACACTCCTACTCTGGTAGAGACAGAGGGGCGGAGAGGGATGACTGTTTTACTATTGTTGTACAAGGCAGAGTAACGACCATCATAACAATCAAGTCTCCAGGACTTGTTGTTCCCTCCAAGCAGGCTGTCACGACCCAATCCTCTCCTTGTGATTCCTCTGTATGTCACTCCTATAGCAACACATCCTCTCCTCTCCACCTCCCAGTAACAGCGGCCAGTCAGACTCTCTCTACACAACACCTGGCGCCAGTGGTCAAATCTCTCTGGGTGGTCAGGATAAGACTGAACCTCTCTAACCTCCATCACCTTCCTGTGGTCCTCAGACAGAGAGAGATATCTGTTGGCTGTGTTTGGGTCCAGTGTGAGTCCACAGGCATCTGACGGGAGAACAAGACATGATTAGGCCGCTAAACCATTACTATTAATCATCATCATCATCATCATCATCATCATCATCATCATCATCATCATCATCATCATCATCATCATCTTATGCACGAGCATTTGTGAGTACACCTTTTTATTGTTATTATTATTATTTGTATTATTATTTTCATTATTATTATTTTGTGTGATTTCTGTGAACCAAATATGTATTCTGTTTGAACAAATGTGCCTTCACCACACCTCTCCTCTGTCGGGTTTTAACGTGAAAATCTAATTTGACTGAAACATTACAGCCTAAAGGCGACTCTTCTTCAATGAAACCAAATAAATCACCTTGAGGTCTTTGCTCAGCAATAAGCTGTAAAGACAGGCTGGACGTGTCCGACACCATTTGAAAAAGAGTCGGATGGCGTCAGATGAAGCCTCCGCTTGCAGCCCCCAAATGAACAAACAGGTGGGGATAACATAACTATGCTATTCAATGGTCAGGGTGCACAACTGCACATACAGTTTTTGCTCTAGTTCTCAAACATGATTTATGAATTGACGTTGCTTTTCAGCATCCATCGATCGGACAGCAACCACTAAAGACGGCTTAATTGTCATTTAGTCACTGCAGGCAACAAGTAGGCTTTTCCCTCTCTATGTAGATAACCCACAAGCCAAATGTACTGCTAAAGCACTCGTCTCGCCTCCCCCTCCTGCTGTGGAGCGGTGAGCGCAGCGTGAACACAGAGCGCTTATCTGGAGGACAACAGAGAGGAGGAGTTAGATGCAGAAACCTTCGGGTTGGCGGAGGTTGTGGCGGTTATTTGGTTTGCGGTGACCGTTGAACACCGCCGGTCAGACGATGACTCAAAAAATGGGTACAGCCCCCGAGTTATTTTATTTTCACTAATCTTGCATTGGCTTAAGTGAAAGTAATGATGCATAGAAGTTTTATATGAAGAGTTTGTTGGTTGGCTTATCTAAAAGTGAATAGCTGCATACCAATGTGTATCACGTGATACAAGTTAAGTTTCAACGCAGCCTGTGCAGCGCAGCACTTGATTTTAAATTAGTTATACAAGGACCGTATTTCGCATAACGTTACACATGTTTGGGGATTTTTATGAACACATTTTAAACAATCTCCATAAACGGTGTATATTCAAAAATGTAATTAATTCCAAACCATGTTTTTAATTTCATTACTTTTGTAGGAATTTCATGACTGTGGGAATCCTGTATAACTATTACATTGTTCTGTCTAATATAACAACCTGAATTAAATCATGATCATAATAATAGCAACAATATAAAAGTATTATTTTACATCATGTTCTGACTATAAAGTACACATAATTACTATGATTAATAATGTTAGTAGTAGCAATTATGTTTTTATGTTGAATATAATGACAGCAATAATACCTATTGGACTTTCCATCTAAATAGTGTGTGTTGTGATGAATCAAACTAAACTGACACTTACACATCTTTACACCTTGATTCAGGTCACGCAGCTTCTTCATCTCCATGTTCAGTGTCTCCTCCAGCTGATCCAGGGATGTCTCCAAACTACCTACGTATGATGGAGGACGGACCTCCACCATGGTCCAGTCCCTGGTGTGTGGAGGATTCTTCAGGGATCTGAAGGTCTGGAGGAAGTGGAGGTGGTCTTTAGTGAGTGAGAGCTGCTTGACCTCTGAGCTTCTATTGGTCAGATCTTTTATTTCCTGCTCCAGCTCTTTGATGAGGCCTTCAGCTTGTTTCTCTGTGGATTTGAGTTTCTCTTTAACCGTTCGGTTGAGATCATCTCGCCACTTTCTCATCAGAGCAGTGAGGACCTGCTCACCATTGGTTATCACTCTGTCAGCGTCTGCTTTGCTGCTTTCTACTGTGTCGTTGATCTCCTGAATCTTTCGTCGTCTCTCCTGGATCATCTGCTGTACTTTAGACTCCATCTTCCCCAGTGGGGCCTTCTTCACTTTATATTCCTCCTCTAGAGGTACAACTGGATGGGACTTGTGGTCCGTCACTGTGCAGAGCAGACACACACACACCTGGTCAGTCTGGCAGAAGAGCTCCAGAAGTCGTTTGTGTTTCTTACACATCCTGTCTTCCAGACGGTCCATAGGCTCGACCAGCTGATGTGTCTGCAGGCCTGCGACTCTCTGATGTGGCTCCAGGTGGGTGTGGCAGTAAGAGGTAAAACACATTAGGCAGGACTTCACAGCCTTCAGCTGGGTCCCAGTACAGACGTCACAGGGAACTTCTCCTGGTTTAACACTAGGCTGCTCTTTGACTCGTACGGACCGTCTAAACTGATCCACCATCTCTGATAAGAGGGTATTGACCCGTAGATCAGGTCTTGTGTGGAAAAGCTCGTTGCAAACAGGACATTTGTACCGGACTTGGTCATCCCAGAACGTTGTAATACAGGTTCTGCAGAAGTTGTGGCCACAAGGTGTGAAAACTGGGCTGTTGAACACATCCAGACAGATGGAGCAGGAAAAGTTCTCCTCAGACCAGGAAGTGTTAGCAGAGGCCATTCCTAGAAAACAATTGTTGTATTAAGTTAAAAAGGATTACAGTCGTTTTCCTAATGTATAACAACAGCACAACAACGGTTTTAACTCATTATAACATGTTGGTTCATATATTTGTGTTGTTTCAAGCTTAAATCTGTCATCAAACAGGCTTCAATGAGGACTCTGGCTCAATATGTTGTACTCACTGTCTCGGATGGGCCCTGACGTCAGCACTACTTAGTGTCTATACGTTTATGCACAAGTGTGATGGGCAAAGCAGTTATTTTCAGTGTACTGAATCATTAGAATCAGTTCATTAAAATTATTCGTTCAAGACATTGTTCACTGAATCAATCAGTGCTTCTGAATGCGTGCGTAGTCACTGAACTGAATTACGGATAACGTTCGTTCGTGAAGGATAAGCCATTGAGCTGAGACATTAGGTGGATAAAGATAACGATTGCAAACTGAAAGCTACTCTAACAAAGTCCTACCCTACAGCACGTATATTTTCGTTAGCAAAGAATCAGCCCGAATCAGCTGTGTATTTGCTTTCTTGAACACACGCCATTCCTCCTGCCAACGAATGACTTCATCCCTCATCTGTTCATTTTCACTGGATACTATTTACTATAAAAACGTCTGAGGCAGATCGGACACTCAGAACGAGACGGACGGGTTTGTCCGGTCGTCGCTCCTCTTCATACGCGCATCCTTAGAAATATGTTGTGTTTGCTGTCTTGAACACACCCCATTCCTCCTGCCAACGAATCAGTGGAGGAACACTCCTATAATGTCTCGCTGCGGCCTGTGACGTAGTGCTGTCATGTGACGACAAGATGGCGGACGCGGTGAGACTCTCTTCTATGTTTATGCCGGTCTATGCTCATTGATAGAGAAGTGAGTAAATTAATATTTTTCATGAATAATTATTGGAACTTTGGTAAACGATACGATACATTTTGACGGTGTATTACGATGTAATGGAAAGAACGTGGTGCGTTCACATGCGAGCAACATAAATGTAAACAACTAACACCAGAAGTATCCAATGGTTTGTTTGTTTTTTCAAAATAAAAGTCATCCTCGGTAATTACATCTTGTTGCACTTTCATTTCCACATCCCCATTGTGTGCCAGTTAGTAGGAATTAGTTGTTGCACCCAACCAATTTGCATATAGCAGAATATGTTTTACATTTTTGTAGTTTTGACACCGGTATAATTGTTGTCCTTTCTAAATTCATCACAATTGTAGCATAACTCCTTGATACTGGACTTGTGGGACATCTGCAAAGCCTCATATGTTATTTGGAACTGTGACATGAATATGCTAAACATTTCATAATAAAACGTATTTAATTATGACTCATGACTGCATTATTTGGGGTAGACAACTATTTAATTATTAATAATTATTCTCCAACAGAAACAAACAACAAACAAACAAATCAATAATCACGGTCAATCATTCGGTGTGGTGTCAGATACAAAACAAACAAACAAACTTAATGAATTGAAAAAAAAAAAAAAAAAAACACTTATCTGTGCTGTGTTGTGTTAATGATTTTTGCTGTATCCATGTGAGAAGGGAAGGGTGGGAGGTGGGTTGGTTGTGGTTTATTTGGAATTTTACCTTGAACCTCTCATGTAATGTTTTCCTGTCATATACTCCAAACAAACCAATAAAAAATAAATACTAAAAAAAAATATATATAATGAAAACACAGACAGAAATGATCTCCTCCATTTCGGACAGTTTGCACTTCCTCGGGATACGGAAGATAGCGCGATTAGCCAGTGACGTCAGTGGGGGTGGCAAGTGGAATCACATACAGCACTCCCAGACCTATGCTGTGTCTGAAATCGTGCACTTACGTAAGTGCACTTACATTTAGTGCACTTCATTATCCCTACAGTACACTCACTTATAGGCGCAGTGCTCTCATTTCTACAGTGCACTGTCAAAACAGCCTTCGCGCACCGACCGGAAATGAGTTTGCAGTTTGACGGTTTTTCTTCCGTTTTTTTTTTGCCGTTTTCCTCCTGGCGGAAAACGGCCTACCGCTAAGTTTATTTACCTATGAAATGTATTAATATATATTAATTTACATATTCAATATTATTTTACATTTGTAGAGCGCGTTGGTCTCAACTGTTACTCCTGTGTCCTCCATGTTCTCCATGTGCACGCTCAAGCCCCGCCCATATCACGCACGTCACACGCCAACTCCTGCCTAGAGTGCACTACGTCATCGTGGTTTGTTCAGGGACAGTCGGGATTTAAGAAATTCGGTCGAAGCAGCGCCTGGATTTGCCTGGATGTCGGATTTCATGTTGTTCTTCCCTAGTAGCTACTACATAAACGTTTCCTAAACGAACGTTTCAATATAAATGGAAATATTGAATTACTTGAAATTATTATTGATGTGAGGACACATTATTCCACTATAGCAACAATGTAGCCTATTGTCTACTATATGACTATTTGACTGAAGATTGCTATTTGTATTTGTATTTTTTATTTGTATTTGTATTTTTGATTTATTTAAATTTGTAATAAAAATTAAGTGAACATGAAAACCGTGTTTGCACTGTCTTTTGCATGGACATATTGTGTTTTTGCTATTAATAAATAGGTTTGTCATTGTTTATGTCACCAGCAGAAACCCGTTAGAAGAATAACACAATGTTAAGGAGTGGAGAAGCCGACGGTGTGGGAGCAGCCAGCGGCGTGGTGGTGCGAGCAGCCGACTGGAGCTCCCGACTGTCCCTGAACAAACCACGATGACGTAGTGCACTCTAGGCAGGGCTTGGCGTGTGACGTGACATGGGCGGGGCTTGACCGGCTGGAGCTCAAGCCCCGCCTTCCCGCAGGCCGCAGCAGTTAGTACTTGGAACTACTTGAACCAGTCTGTAGCCCAAGTAACGGATCACGTTCGCTCGCAACTGACTGAGAGCTCAACTGAACTGAATGATGAATTATTTCAGGTAGTCAACCAGTTCAGGTCGTTCACCCAAAAGATACAAAAGAACGAATCGTTCGCGAACGACCCCCCCCCCCCCGCTCAACAATCGCGCAACTGAATTGTTCCGCCCCCCCCCCCCGGTCGCCGGTCCGGGGGGGGGGGGGGGGGGCCTCTGGACTGACGGTGCCCAGGGGCCCCTGGGGTTACTGATCCGGCCCTGATCTCCACCACTTTGCACTTCACACTTCACCCCACCATACATGACTCAAAATGACGACACACACCTTAAGGGTCCGATTCATTTACGGTCACCGATATTTCTTGGGTAGTACATACAGGATAATACACCATGAGTAAAGTCAATGTATTTGGTTCACGATGTACTTACTGACTTGTTGTCCTCTGCGCCACAGTATGAAGTGAAACTAACGCAGCGCTACCATTGAGCCTTTTGGAGGGGTGTTCCCGCGGTGCTGGGAGGGAATGTACCATGTTGGAGGGGGGGGGGGCGTTAGGATATTGTTTAAGGGTTTGGATTGTGCAATGAGGGGAATATAACGAATCGCCTATTTTATTACTATCATGTAATTGTAATAATGAATAGTTTCATGTATTTCTCTTTATTTTGTCTATTGGAAGTTGTACATATTTATTCCCACATTTAAATAAAATGTCAGATGCCTTTTTCTACCAATCCTACCCACTCGCAAGTCCATCCTTAACACTCACCTTATAATGTTTTCTGGCTGTCATACTATTTAGTTTAAAATGTGTTGTTCTTTGTCTCCAGAAAGAGAGAACTGCCGGTGTAACAGAGTTAGAAATATGGTCTAGTAGTGTTATATGTGATTTTCGCCATAATAAAGCATCTTTGTTTTAGATATGTGATTTGGAGCCACCGGTGGACAGTTTGTGTACTGCAGATCTGCTGCGTTTTGTTTCTGTGCCTCTGTGATACCCGATCAGAGAAGCTGTACTCTCTGCATCGGGTAGGTACACTATACTAAACACTCCCCACTGTATATTAGTTCTCAAATAGCAAAATGTTGTTTAAGTTGAAAACTTAAAGACATATAGACATATTACATGTGTGATATTATTCCCTATGCATTGTGATGATTTGGTTACATTTTAAAGTACTGACAGAAAGTTTGTTAATGTTTTCTGGCCATGCGGTTATAAATACAGAGTACAACATGACTAGCTGCGAAGTCCGCTAGCAAGTGTCCATGTGTTTGATGTCCCATTTAATCTAACATGCATGGAATCAACAGTTTAGTTTAACTGATGCATTGAATGCGTAGGCGCTCTGTGTGGTGCGTCTGGCTTGCAGCGCTGATAGTGTTACTGAAAAGTAGCATAGCATTTAATGTAGCCTGGGTAATACAATGCAGTTCTTTTACTTTGCTTGTGCAGATGCTGCATATGAAGTCCACCTTTGCCTGAATGCATGTTTTTCTTTTCTTTTCCAAAGGTATGTTGCTCCAAATATGAAACGTAAATAGGTTATGATGAAGTGCTGTAACTTTGTGTACTCACAGTTATGCCCACTTTGCATCGGAAGTTATGAGTATTATTAAGATGAAGATATTTCTCCTATTTCTGTTATTTTTGCACTATTGCGTTAATGTAAATAGATCCGAGAAGCTGTATGCTCTGCATCGGATGCTGCATATGAAGTCCACCTTTGCCTGAAGGCATGTTTTTGTTTTCTTTTCCAAAGGAATAAATCTAAGACTGCCTTACAACCGTTACACCTCCACGTCGTTTAGGTGTGTTGAGAAAAGAGACAGGACATTAAAACGGGTTGAAACGTGTGGATTGTGGTTGGTAGCTGGTTTACAGCCTCACCTGGCCTGAGTCAGACTGGTTAGACTCTGGGGGGGGGGGGGGGGCTGCACACCTGTGGTGCAGAGCCATCATGGCACTCAGGATAAACCAGCCATCACCACATACACTCAGGAGCAGATGGTCCATGCTGCCATGACAGTGGCTGTCTCCTGAGTGTGTGTGGTGATAGATTGAGCTTCAGAGCGCCTCAGTGTGGAAGACTGAGGAAGTGAGGAAGGAGACTTTGAACATCTAACGACGTCTACAACCTTCATGATGCTGTCCCAAAGGTCTCCATCAGGGCTGGGTATGTATGGGTACAAAGTTAGTTTGGTACCATTTCACCCATAGTGGCGCTCTAATAAGCGCTCAGGATTGAACGCCGCCCCCGCCGCCCCGTAAGACAACACGTTTTGATTTGATATCAAATAGCCCACTTATCCGAAAATCCAATAATTTATGATTGGATAATTAATTATCCAATTATTTAAACACTTTAATAATTATCCAATTATAGACATTAGCGAACATTATTGTCTCAATCACTAATCCCCGGGTGTTGAATGCAGATATGTATGCAGATGGAGGACACCCCCCTTACCAAATGTACCACATCTGGTGTGAATCGGTAAAAAAAAAAAAAAGACCTCACAGTGGACATTTTAATAAATGCTAAGCTAAGCGCTAGGCACCACTTCGCCCGCAGGGGGCGCCAAAGGACATATAAACGGCCCCTACTCTGCCTCACATTCAGTCCAAATGGCTTGGAGATCACATGTGTGCACATTTCTCTAATAACTGAACAAATCCTCCTCAGCTTGGAGGATTTACACCAAACCAACGGGAAGGATCATCCAACACACAACATCCAGTTGGACCCACTGACTTGTTTATTACTATGATGCTTTATGAACCAATACATCATACAAGTATTCCCTTACATGCACACAATAAACAGGACTAAAATAATAGAAGTAGCAGACATTACAAATCACAAACAGATCACAGGTGTGCACATATCTCTAATAACTGAACATGTTGTGCTGCCGTGTTGTTCCCAACACAAGGAATCAATATTCAGTTTAAAGGGCTTCATAACATGAACATCATTAGCTTTTCCCATAAACCACTTGCATTTATGAATATAATATTAAATCTGCTTTGAATCAGGTTCCATGTTATGCTTATCAAAATTAAAACTGATATCAGAGCCCTTCATAAAAGCGTTATCCAAAAAAGTGTAATATTAAAAAATGTGTGTTTACTTAAATTCATTTAGTTTTAAATTAAAACTTTGTAAAACCTGCTTAACCCAAAATATCTTAAAATTCACTTCATTTCATTGGAAGCCCAATGAAACGTAGGATCTGGAGTATAGTGATTTAAATCAACAAAAATTACATATAGCCTACAAATATGTGGATTATTGTGTGTGTGTGTGTGTGTGTGTGTGTGTGTGTGTGTGTGTGTGTGTCCACTGTGGGGGCAATTTCTTTATGAGATATTGCGTCTATGACAGATGACACTTAGAAGTATTAAAGTATTTAATGCATACAAGAGTCCTCTCTCTAACAGACTGGGCCCAGATCATTGTGCCACAGTGAAGTGAATGTGTTCCATGATTATTATTCACTATCTAATTAAAAGAGTTCATACATCCATGATTATTATTAACTATCTAATTAAAACAAATTAAGTCATGAAAAGACAAACTGATGGCGAACGGCAGCGCATCTGACAGTGAACAGCGCTGTTGAGAAATGGGAACCAGATTCAATTAAATTATTACATTAACTATTAGATGCTTTGGGAAACTACACGTTGTATAAGTTGGTTAATTAGGCCTGTTAAAAGCATGGTCTCATTCTTATATGCATATGCATATTTCTATCAATAGTGCATGGCGAGAAAAATGTCGGTTTCGAGGTGCGGGTTCGGGTCGGGTTCGGGACAGAATTTGGTCGGGCTTGGACCTTGTCGGGTTCAACTTTTCAGGCTCTTTCCGCTGTGGGACTATATTTGTTCATCTGTTTTAACTGCGGATGCCAAGCAAGAACAACAGCCTGAAGATCCATGATGATAAGTCAACAGCGCTTTAGAGGGCGCTGCTTTTAAACGTCATCGACTTGAGTTGAGCGCGTCATCAGTGAAGGACACACCTTCAAGCGGGTAGCCCTGTTGTCATGGAAACGCACGCTGGGCTGACGTGGGGGTGGTCATGGTCATGAGAAGACATCTGACAGGAAACGCATGCTAACTGGAATTTCCCCCCCACTACAACCGACACAGAGACACTGAGGAACCAGGACCAGGAGCAAACCCAAACCCAGGGAGGAGGTCCTCCTGGGTGAATGTGGTCTGGAAGGTGTGGATGAGTGTCAGTGTGTCTGAGGACCCTCCTACACCTGGGGACACTCTGTAGAAGGACAGAGAGCCAGCAGGCCGGTCCAGATACACTCCTACTCTGGTAGAGCCAGAGGGGGGGAGAGGGAGGTCTGTGTAACTACCGTTGTAACAGGCAGAGTAACGATCATCAGTACAATCAAGTCTCCAGGACTTGTTGTTCAATCCAACCCAGCTGTCATGACCCTCTCCTCTCCTTGTGATTCCTCTGTATGTCACTCCTATAACAACACCTCCTCTCCTCTCCACCTCCCAGTAACAGCGGCCAGTCAGACCCTCTCTACACAACACCTGGAGCCAGTGGTCAAATCTCTCTGGGTGGTCAGGATAAGACTGAACCTCTTCAGCCTCCATCACCTTCCTGTGGTCCTCAGACAGAGAGAGACGTCTGTGGGCTGTGTTTGGGTCCAGTGTGAGTTCACAGGCATCTGATGGGAGAACAAGACATGATTAGGCCGCGAAACCATTACTAATCATCATCATCATCATCATCATCATCATCATCATCATCATCATCATCATCATCATCGTCATCATCATCATCTCATGCATGAGCATTTGTGAGTACACCTTTTTATTGTTGTTGTTATTATGATTTGTATAATTATTATGTTCAATATTATTATTTTGTGTGATTTATGTGAACCAAATATGTATTCTGTTTGAACAAATGTGCCTTCACCACACCTCTCCTCTGACGGGTTTTAACGTGAAAATCTAATTTGACTGAAACATTACAGCCTAAAGTAGCCT
The DNA here is from genome assembly GCA_030340625.1 of Merluccius polli. NCBI lineage: Eukaryota > Metazoa > Chordata > Actinopteri > Gadiformes > Merlucciidae > Merluccius > Merluccius polli. The sequence continues at coordinate 36,387 of JAOPHQ010003192.1, read as the reverse complement.
GGCAAGCCAGACCACATCAGGAAGATGTCGGGTCTGGCGCAGCTCCATTGGCAGTGTCGGCGGGATAAACGGTTGTCTTTCAAGTTCCCTCTGCACGCAATAGGATAGCGCTACAACCAATCAGAGCAACGAAGAAGGTGACGTAGTCAGAGCGACGGCTCTGACTACGTAATTAATCAAAACTCTGAATACATATTTATTTTCGAGGAAAGACTAGAGTGCCGTTCTTTGTTCTTTTCTCAAATAAAATGTTAACTTCAAGTCTTGAAGAGTCGCGGCCAAAGCCGAGTGGAAAGACAGCCGTTCGCCAGCAGCAGCAGCAGCCATTGTTTACCTCTAACACGGAACCGTCGCAACTCTGTCGTCATGGTAGCCCGGCTTCCGACTCCGCCCCTCACGCTGTGATTGGTCTGACATACTTTGTGTTTCCAGCACCAAAAAGCCGACGGAGCCGTGCTAGACCTACCTGGCTGCCAAATGAATTTGCTGCTGCTAGGGGGTGTCTAGATTTCTAGGCTAAGCCTCAAGGCGACTCTTCTTCAATGAAACCAAATAAATCACCTTGAGGTCTTTGCTCAGCAATAAGCTGTAAAGACAGGCTGAACGTGTCCGACACCATTTGTAAAAGAGTCGGATGGCGTCAGATGAAGCCTCCGCTTGCAGCCTCCAAATGAACAAACAGGTGGGGATAACATAACTATGCTATTCAATGGTCAGGGTGCACAACTGCACATACAGTTTTTGGTCTAGTTTTCAAACATGATTTATGAATTGATGTTGCTTTTCAGCATCCATCGATCGGACAGCAACCACTAAAGACGGCTTAATTGTCATTTAGTCACTGCAGTCAGTGAAGTGTTTGGTGAAAGACTTGTCGGAAATCAGTGCCACCAGAACGTGCATATGGCCCAACTCCAACTGCCACTTCCTATTCGCGCTTTGAACTGCGCTTCACAGGTTCATTATTTACCGAGTTGAATTTTCCAGGAGGCAGACCATTAAATGAGCTGATTGCGAGTGGTCTCCACAGCGGTCAGCGGTCTGCAGCTCCGATTCAGGCTGGGAAAGATACGCACTACGAATTGACTTTTCCAGGCAGAGAGAGGCACAGCAGGTAAAGCGAGTAAGGTAAAGGTAAAGCAAGCAGGCAACAAGTAGGCTTTTCCCTCTGTATGTAGATAACCCACAAGCCAAATGTCCTGCTGTGGAGCGGTGAGCGCAGTGTGAACACAGAGCGCTTATCTGGAGGACAACAGAGAGGAGGAGTTAGACGCAGAAACCTTTGGGTTGACGGCGGTTGTGACGGTTATTTGGTTCGGTTTGCAGTGACCGTTGAACACCGCTGGTCAGACGATGACTCACAAAATCGATACAGCCCCCGCGTTATTTTATTTTCACTAATCTTGCATTGGCTTAAGTGAAAGTAATGATGCATAGAAGTTTATACGAAGAGTTTGTTGGTTTGCTTATCTAAAAGTGAATAGCTGCATACCAATGTGTATCACGTGATACGAGTTAAGTTTCAACGCAGCCTGTGCAGCGCAGCACTTGATTTTAAATTAGTTATACAAGGACCGTATTTCGCATAACGTTACACATTTTTGGGGATTTTTATGAACACATTTTAAACAATCTCCATAAACGGTGTATATTTAAAAATGTAATTAATTCCAAACCATGTTTTTAATTTCATTACTTTTGTAGGAATTTCATGACTGTGGGAATTCTGTATAACTATTACATTGTTCTGTTTAATATAACAACCTGAATTAAATCATGATCATAATAATAGCAACAATATAAAAGTATTATTTTACATCATGTTCTGACTATAAAGTACACATATAATTATCATGATTAATAATGTTAGGAGTAGCAATTATGTTTTTATGTTGAATATAATGATAATAATAATACCTATTGAACTTTCCATCTAAATAGTGTGTGTTGTGATGAATCAAACTAAACTGACACTTACACATCTTTACACCTTGATTCAGGTCACGCAGCTTCTTCATCTCCATGTTCAGTGTCTCCTCCAGCTGATCCAGGGAGGACCCCAAACTACCTACGTATGATGGAGGACGGACCTCCACCGTGGTCCAGTCCCTGGTGTGTGGAGGATTCTTCAGGGATCTGAAGGTCTGGAGGAAGTGGAGGTGGTCTTTAGTGAGTGAGAGCTGCTTCACCTCTGAGCTTCTATTGGTCAGATCTTTTATTTCCTGCTCCAGCTCTTTGATGAGGCCTTCAGCTTGTTTCTCTGTGGATTTGAGTTTCTCTTTAACCGTTTGGTTGAGATCATCTCGCCACTTTTCAATGTAGCTCATCAGAGCACTGAGGACCAGCACACCATTGGCTATCTCTCTGTCAGCGTCTGCTTTGCTGCGTTCTACTGTGTCGTTGATCTCCTGAATCTTTCGTCGTCTTTCCTGGATCAACTGCTGAACTTCAGACTCCATCCTCCCCAGTGGGGCCTTCTTCACTTTATATTCCTCCTCTAGAGGTACAACCGGATGGGACTTGTGGTTCGTCACTGTGCAGAGCAGACACACACACACCTGGTCAGTCTGGCAGAAGAGCTCCAGAAGTCGTTTGTGTTTCTTACACATCCTGTCTTCCAGGCGGTCCATAGGCTCGACCAGCTGATGTGTCTGCAGGCCTGCGACTCTCTGATGTGGCTCCAGGTGGGTGTGGCAGTAAGAGGCGAGACACATTAGGCAGGACTTCACAGCATTCAGCTTGGTCCCAGTACAGACGTCACAGGGAACTTCTCCTGGTTGAACACAAGGCTGCTCTTTGACTCGTACGGACCGTCTAAACTGATCCACCATCTCTGATAAGAGGGTATTGACCCGTAGATCAGGTCTTGTGTGGAAAACCTCGTTGCAAACAGGACATTTGTACTGGAATTGGTCATCCCAGAACGTTGTAATACATGTTCTGCAGAAGTTGTGTCCACAAGGTGTGAAAACTGGGCTGTTGAACACATCCAGACAGATGGAGCAAGAACAGTTCACCTCAGACCAGGAAGTGTTAGCAGAGGCCATTCCTAGAAAAAATGTGTTTAATTAAGTAATTAATTAACGACTGTAATTCTTTTTATAATTACAGTTGTTTTTCTAATGTATAACAACAGCACAACAACGGTTTTAACTTGTTATTACATGTTAGTTCATATATTTGTGTTGTTTCAAGTTTAAATCAACATCAGTCATCAAACAGGCTTCAATGAGGACTCTGGCTCAATATGTTGTACTCACTGTCTCGGATGGGCCCTGACATCAACGCTACTTAGCGTCTATACGTTTATGGACAAGTGTGATGGGCAAAGCAGTTATTTTCAGTATACTGAATCATTAGAATCAGTTCATTAAAATGATTTGTTCAAAACATTTGTACACTGAGGAATCAATCAGTGCTTCTGACTGAACTGTAGTCACTGAACTGAATCACGGACGACGTTCGTTTGTGAAGGATACGCCATTAAGCTGAGACATTAGGTGGATAAAGATACCGATTGCAAACTGAAAGCTACTATAACAAAGTCCTACCCTACACCACGTATATTTTCGTTAGCAAAGAATCAGCCCGAATCAGCTGTGTATTTGCTTTCTTGAACACACACCATTCCTCCTGCCAACAAATGACTTTATCCCTCATCTACTATGTTCATTTTCACTGGATACTATTTACTATAAAAACGTCTGAGGCAGATCGGACACTCAGAACGAGACGGACGGGTTTGTCTGGTCGTCACTCCTCTTCATACATGCATCTTTAGAAATATGTTGTGTTTGCTGTCTTGAACACACCCCATGGACCTACTTGAACCACTCTGTAGCCCAACGGATCACGTTCGCACGCAACTGACTGAGAGCTCAACTGAACTGACTGATGAATTATTTCAGGAAGTCAACCAGTTCAGGTCGTTCACCCAAAAGATTTGTTTTTTTGAACGAATCGTTTGCGAACGACACAACAAGCCAGGACATTTATTGTACTCATTGTACTGCACATTGTCATTGCATTGTAACACTGTCACGCTACTTTCTCCATATTCACACCGAGTCCTGGGAAAGGTCTCTTACAGTAATTATCGGAGCAAAGGACCAGAGAGAGATACTGTGCACTAACTTAAAATCCCTGCCACAAAACGCCAAGCCCCTAACAAAAAATCTTGGCGTGCTTCTAGACCCTGATTTGAATTTTGAATCTCATATCAGTAATCTCACTAAAACTGCCTTCTATCACCTAAGAAATATTGCTAAAGTGCAACCGTTTCTCTCCCAGGCAGATACTGAGAGATTTATGCATGCTTTTATTACTAGCAGGCTTGATTACTGTAATGATCTCCTATCTGGTCTACCTTAGAAAGTTATATAAATAAGCTACAGATCATTCAGAATGCTGCAGCACATGTACTGACCAAGACCAGAAGGAGAGCACACATCTCACCTGTCCTAAAGTCCCTTCATTGGTTGCCTGTCAGTTTTAGAAACAATTTTTTAAAATCCTCTTATTGGTGTTCAAAACAATCAATGGATTAGCACCTGAATACTTGTCAGACATGCTTCTGATGTATGCTCCCTGTAGGTCACTCAGGTCCTCTGGCACTGGCCTCCTAGTTGTTCCCCAGGTGAGGACAGAGACCTATGGGGAGGCGGGTTTTAGTGTCTACGGTCCTCGCCTCTGGACCCGCCTGCCAGAGGAGCTGAGATCATCACAATCTGTGAACACGTTTAAAAGAAACCTTGAGACATAACTATTTAGCTCAGCATTCCCTTAATCCATTTTAGTATCATTAAAAATAAAGAAAGAAATAAAAACAAAATAAAATATCATCCACCCTTTTCTACTGTACTATACACTGATATCTCTGTTCTACCATGTCTCTTATTTCTAAGACTATCTTTTCCTTATATTATCACTTATTTTCACTGTATTGTTGTATTCTCATTGTATTGTTATATTTTCATTGCATTGTTGCATTTTGTTATATATTCATTGTTTTGTAAAGCACCTTGTATTGCAAATGTTGTACGCAAGGCGCTATAGAAATAAAGTTTGATTTGATTTGATACCCTACAGCACGTATATTTTCATCAGCAAAGAATCAGCCTGAATCAGCTGTGTGTTTGCTTTCTTGAACACACACCATTCCTCCTGCCAACAAATAACTCTATCCCTCATCTACTATGTTCATTTTAATTGGATACTATTTACTCTAAAAATGGCTGAGGCAGTTCGGACACCCAGAATGAGACGGACGGGTTTGTCCGGTCGTCACTCCTCTTCATACACGTATCATTAGAAATATGTTGTTTTTGCTGTCTTGAACACACCCCATTCCTCCTGCCAACAAATCAGTGGTGGACCTACTTGAACCACTCTGTAGCCCAACGGATCACGTTCGCTCACAACTGACTGCGAGCTCAACTGAACTGACTGATGAATGTGCAGTAAAATTGCAGGAACAAATCTAAATGACCTCTCCCAACAGCACAAAGTCAGAGTCACAAAGAAGGCCCATTAAATCCTCTCTGACCCTAGTCACCCCTTGTTCAGATATTATCTGGACAAAGGGTGGCTAGGTCGCAGATATTATCTTCCAAGATACTGGACCAACAGATTTAAAAACTGATTTGTCCCTGCTGCTATTGGCCATTTAAATAACATGTAATTTTACATTTTCTGTGTAAATTGTTTGTGTGGTGATGATGATTGTATTACTGCTGGCTGTGCCACAAATTGCCCCTCGGGGATAATAAAGATTACCTTACCTTATTTCAGGTAGTCAACCAGTTCAGGTCGTTCACCCAAAAGATTCGTTCTTCTGAACGAATCGTTCGCGAACGACCCAACAAGCCCGGACATTTATTGTACTCATTATACTGCACGTTGTCATTGCATTGTAACACTGTCACGCTACCATTTACTTTCTCCATATTCACACCGAGTCCCGGGAAAGGCCTACCAGTAACTTATCTCCATCACTTTGCACTAAACACTTCACCCCACCATACATGACTCACAATGACGACACACACCTTAAGGGTCCGATTCATTTACGGTCACCGATATTTCTTGGGTAGTACATACAGGATAATACACCATGAGTAAAGTCAATGTATTTGGTTCACGATGTACTTACTGACTTGTTGTCCTCTGCGCCACAGTATGAAGTGAAACTAACGCAGCGCTACCATTGAGCCTTTTGGAGGGGTGTTCCCGCGGTGCTGGGAGGGAATGTACCATGTTGGAGGGGGGGGGGGGGGGGGGGGGGTATTGTTTAAGGGTTTGGATTGTGCAATGAGGGGGATATAACGAATTGCCTATTTTATTACTATCATGTTATTGTAATAATAATTAGTTTCATGTATTTCTCTTTATTTTTATTTTGTTTATTGGAAGTTGGACATATTTATTCCCACATTTAAATAAAATGTCAGATGCCTATTTCCACCGATCCTGCCTCCCTGCTCAGTACCTCCTCGGTCGCAAGTCCATCCTTAACACTCACCTTATAATGTTTTCTGGCTGTCAGACTATTTAGTTTAAAATGTGTTGTTCTTTGTCTCCAGAAAGAGAGAACTGCCTCCACGTCGTTTAGGTGTGTTGAGAAAAGAGACAGGACATCAAAACGGGTTGAAACGTGTGGAGTGTGTGTGGTTGGTAGCTGGTTTACAGCCTCACCTGGCCTGAGTCAGACTGGTTAGACTCTGGGGGGGGCTGCACACCTGTGGTGCAGAGCCATCATGGCACCCAGGATAAACCAGCCATCACCACACACTCAGGAGCAGATGGTCCATGCTGCCATGACAGTGGCTCTCTCCTGAGTGTGTGTGGTGATAGATTGAGCTTCAGAGCGCCTCAGTGTGGAAGACTGAGGGAGTGAGGAAGGAGACTTTGAACAACATCTAACGACGTCTACAACCTTCATGATGCTGTCCCAAAGGTCTCCATCAGGGCTGGGTATGTATGGGTACAAAGCTTGGTACCATTTCAAAAAATAACCGACTTATCTGCAAATCCAATTTTTATAATTGGATAATTAATGACCCAATTATTGACATTAGCAAACATTATTGTCTCAATCACTAATTCCCGGGTGTTGAATGCAGATGTATGCAGATGGAGGACACCCCCCTTAACAAATGTACCACATCTGGTGTGAATCGGTAAAAAAAAAAAAAAACACACCAAAAGACCTCACAGTGCCTAGCGCTAAGCTAAGCGCTAGGCACCACTTCGCCCGCAGGGGGCGCCAAAGGAAACATAAACGGCCCCTACTCTGCCTCACATTCAGTCCAAATGGCTTGGAGATCACAGGTGTGCACATATCACTAATAACTGAACATGTTGTGCTGCCGTGTTGTTCCCAACACAAGGACTCAATATTCAGTTTAAAGGGCTTCACAACATGAACATCATTAGCTTTTCCCATGAACCACTTGCAGTTATAAATATAATATTAAATCTGCTTTAAATCAGGTTCCATGTTATGCTTATCAAAATGAAAACTGATATCAGAGTCCTTCATGAAAGCGTTATCCAAAAAAGTGTAATATTAAAAAATGCATGTTTACAATCAAGCAATATTTAAATTAATTTAATTTTAAATTAAAACTTTGTAAAACCTTCTTAACCCAAAATAATATCTTAAAATGCACTTCCTTTCATTGGAAGCCCAATAAATCACAGGATCTGGAGTAGGCCTATAGTGATTTAAATCAGCAAAAATTACATATAGCCTACAAATATGTGGATTAATGTGTGTGTGTGTGTGTGTGTGTGTGTGTGTGTGTGTGTGTGTGTGTGTGTGTGTGTGTGTGTGTGTGTGTGTGTGTGTGTGTGTGTGTGTGTGTGCGTGTGTGGTCACTGTGGGGGCAATTTCTTTGAGATATTGCATCGATGACAGATGACACTTAGAAGTATTAAAGTATTTAATGCATACAAGAGTCCTCTCTCTAACAAACTGGGCCCAGATCATTGTGCCACAGTGAAGTGAATGTGTTCCATGATTATTATTCACTATCTAATTAAAAGAGTGCATACATCCATGATTATTATTCACTAAGTGTTCATACATCCATGATTATTATTCACTAACTAAAAGAGTGCATACATCCATGATTATTATTCACTAACTAAAAGTGTTCATACATCCATGATTATTATTCACTATCTAACTAAAAGTGTTCATACATCCATGATTATTATTCACTATCTAACAAAGTGTTCATACATCCATGATTATTATTCACTATCTAACTAAAAGTGTTCATACATCCATGATTATTATTCACTATCTAACTAAAAGTGTTCATACATCCATGATTATTATTCACTAACTAAAAGAGTGCATACATCCATGATTAGTATTCACTATGTAATTAAAACAAATGAAGTCATGAAAAGACAAACTGATGGCGAACGGCAGCGCATCTGACATGACCGCAGTTACTGACGGTGAACAGCGCTGTTGAGAAATATGAACCAGATTCAATTAAATGATTACATTAACTATTAGATGTTTGGGAAACTACACGTTGTTTAACGTTGGTTAATTAGGCCTGTTAAAAGCATGGTCTCATTCTTATATGCATATGCATATTTCTATCAATAGTGCATGGCGAGAAAAATGTTGGTTTCGGGATTCGGGTCGGGTTCGGGACAGAATTTGGTCGGGCTTGGACCTTGTCGGGTTCAACTTTTCAGGTTCTTTCCGCTGTGGGACTATACTTGTTCATCTGTTTTAACTGCGGATGCCAAGCAAGAACAACAGCCTGAAGATCCATGATGATAAGTCAACAGCGTTGTAGAGGGCGCTGCTGTTAAACGTCAATGACTTGAGTTGAGCACGTCATCAGGGAAGGACACACCTTCAAGCGGGTAGCCCTGTTGTCATGGAAACGCACGCTGGGCTGATGTGGGGCTGGTCATGGTCATGAGAAGACATCTCTCAGGAAACGCATGCTAACTGGAATTTCCCCCCCACTACAAACGACACAGAGACACTGAGGAACCAGGACCAAACCACAACCAGAACCCAGGGAGGAGATCCTCCTGGGTGAATGTGGTCTGGAAGGTGTGGATGAGTGTCAGTGTGTCTGACGGACCCTCCTACACCTGGGGACACTCTGTAGAAGGACAGAGAGCCAGCAGGCCGGTCCAGATACACTCCTACTCTGGTAGAGCCAGAGGGGGGAGAGGGATGATTGTTCCACTATCGTTGTACAAGGCAGTGTAACGATCATCATCACAAGATAGACTCCAGGACTTGTTGTTCCCTCCAAGTGCGCTGTCATGGCCCTCTCCTCTCCTTGTGATTCCTCTGTATGTCACTCCTATAAGCAACACCTCCTCTCCTCTCCACCTCCCAGTAACAGCGGCCAGTCAGATCCTCTCTACACAACACCTGGTACCAGTAGTCAAATCTCTCTGGGTGGTCAGGATAAGACTGATCCTCTCCAACCATAATCACCTTCCTGTGGTCCTCAGACAGAGAGAGACGTCTGTGGGCTGTGTTTGGGTCCAGTGTGAGTTCACAGGCATCTGACAGGAGAACAAGACATGATTAGACCGCTAAACCATTACTATTAATCATCATCATCATCATCATCATCATTATCATCTTAATAAACAGCATCTAACAGCTAATAGTAATAATAGTATCCCGCGCCGCACACGCTGTGGCATTTTCAGCGAATGCAGTCATGGAAGAGCTCGTTGGAAGAAGAAGACAAAATCCCCCATTTGGGATGATTTGGGTTTTAAACCGGACGCAAGCGGCAAAGGACCTAAATGAAGTACTTTGTCATCTTTGCAAATGAGTAGCGCCGCCAAGACTGTAATACTACTAATTTGCACGAGCATTTGCGAGTACACCTTTTTATTATTATTATTATTATTATTATTACTACTATTGTCTGATTTCTGTGAACCAAATATGTATTCTGTTTGAACAAATGTGCCTTCACCACACCTCTCCTCTGACGGGTTTTAACGTGAAAATCTAATTTGACTGAAACATTACAGCCTAAAGGCGACTCTTCTTCAATGAAACCAAATAAATCACCTTGAGGTCTTTGCTCAGCAATAAGCTGTAAAGACAGGCTGGACGTGTCCGACACCATTTTAAAAAGAGTCGGATGGCGTCAGATGAAGCCTCCGCTTGCAGCCTCCAAATGAACAAACAGGTGGGGATAACATAACTATGCTATTCAATGGTCAGGGTGCACAACTGCACATACAGTTTTTGGTCTAGTTCTCAAACATGATTTATGAATTGACGTTGCTTTTCAGCATCCATCGATCGGACAGCAACCACTAAAGACGGCTTGATTGTCATTTAGTCACTGCAGTCAGTGAAGTGTTTGGTGAAAGATTCGTCGGAAATCAGTGCCACCAGAACGTGCATATGGCCCAACTCCAACTGCCACTTCCTATTTGCGCTTCGTGCTTTGAATTGCGCTTTACAGGTTAATTATTTATTTTCCAGGAGGCAGACCATTAAATGAGCTGATTGCGAGTGGTCTCCACAGCGGTCAGCGGTCTGCAGCTCTGATTCAGGCTGGGAAAGATACGCACTACGAATTGACATTTCCAGGCAGAGAGAGGCAGAGCAGGTAAAGCGAGTAAGGTAAAGGTAAAGCAAGCAGGCAACAAGTAGGCTTTCCCTCTCTATGTAGATAACCCACAAGCCAAATGTACTGCTAAAGCACTCGTCTCGCCTCCCCCTCCTGCTGTGGAGTGGTGAGCGCAGCGTGAACACAGAGCGCTTATCTGGAGGACAACAGAGAGGAGGAGTTAGATGCAGAAACCTTTGGGTTGACGGCGGTTGTGGCGGTTATTTGGTTCGGTTTGGTTTGACCGTTGAACCCCACCGGTCAGACGATGACTCAAAAAATCGGTACAGCCCCCGCGTTATTTTATTTTCACTAATCTTGCATTGGCTTAAGTGAAAGTAATGACGCATAGAAGTTTTTATATTAGGAGTTTGTTGGTTTATTTATCTAAAAGTGAATAGCTGCATACCAATGTGTATCACGTGATACGAGTTAAGTTTCAATGCAGCCTGTGCAGCGTAGCACTTGATTTTAAATTAGTTATACAAAGACCGTATTTTGCGTAACGTTACATGTTTTTGGATTTTTGTTAATATATTTTAAACAATTTCCATAAATGGTGTATATTCAAAATTAAATTATTTCCAAACCATTTCCAGGCCTGGAAAACTGTTTTTAATTTCATTACTTTTGTAGGAATTTCATGACTGTGGGAACCCGGTATAACTATTACATTGTTCTGTCTAATATAACAACCTGAATTAAATCCTGATCATAATAATAGCAACAAGATAAAAGTATTATTTTACATCATGTTCTGACTATAAAGTACACATAATTACTATGATTAATAATGTTAGTAGTAGCAATTATGTTTTTATGTTGAATATAATGACAGTAATAATACCTATTGGACTTTCCATCTAAATAGTGTGTGTTGTGATGAATCAAACTAAACTGACACTTACACATCTTTACACCTTGATTCAGGTCACGCAGCTTCTTCATCTCCATGTTCAGTGTCTCCTCCAGCTGATCCAGGGATGTCCCCAAACTACCTACGTATGATGGAGGACGGACCTCCACCGTGGTCCAGTCCCTGGTGTGTGGAGGATTCTTCAGGGATGTGAAGGTCTGGAGGAAGTGGAGGTGGTCTTTAGTGAGTGAGAGCTGCTTCACCTCTGAGCTTCTATTGGTCAGATCTTTTATTTCCTGCTCCAGCTCTTTGATGAGGCCTTCAGCTTGTTTCTCTGTGGATTTGAGTTTCTCTTTAACCGTTTGGTTGAGATCATTTCGCCACTTTTCAATGTAGCTCATCAGAGCAGTGAGGACCTGCACACCATTGGTTATCTCTCTGTCAGCGTCTGCTTTGCTGCGTTCTACTGTGTCGTTGATCTCCTGAATCTTTCGTCGTCTCTCCTGGATCAACTGCTGAACTTCAGACTCCATCTTCCCCAGCGGGGCCTTCTTCACTTTATATTCCTCCTCTAGAGGTACAACAGGATGCGACTTGTGGTCCGTCACTGTGCAGACCAGACACACACACACCTGGTCAGTCTGGCAGAAGAGCTCCAGAAGTCGTTTGTGTTTCTTACACATCCTGTCTTCCAGACGGTCCATAGGCTCGACCAGCTGATGTGTCTGCAGGCCTGCGACTCTCTGATGTGGCTCCAGGTGGGTGTGGCAGTAAGAGGCGAGACACATTAGGCAGGACTTCACAGCCTTCAGCTGGGTCCCAGTACAGACGTCACAGGGAACTTCTCCTGGTTCAACACAAGGCTGCTCTTTTACTCGTACAGACTGGCTAAACTGATCCACCATCTCTGATAAGAGGGTATTGACCTGTAGTTTAGGTCTTTTGTGGAAACGCTTGTTGCAAACAGGACATTTGTACCGGACTTTGTCATCCCAGAATGTTGTAATACAGGTTCTGCAGAAGTTGTGTCCACAAGGTGTGGAAACTGGGCTGTTGAACACATTCTGACAGATGGAGCAGGAACAGTTATCCTCAGACCAGGAAGTGTTCGCAGAGGCCATTCCTAGAAAATAATTGTTTTATTAAGTCAAAAAGGATTATAGTTGTTTTTCTAATGTATAACAGCGGCACAACAACGATTTTAACTCGTTATAACATGTTAGTTCATATATTTGTGTTGTTTCAAGCTTAAATCTGTCATCAAACAGGCTTCAATGAGGACTCCGGCTCAATATGTTGTACTCACTGTCTCGGATGGGCCCTGACGTCAGCACTACTCTAGAGCCTATACTAGAGCCTGACTGATATATCGGCGGGCCGATATAAGGCATTTTCCAAACTATCGGTATCGGCAGTTATAATGGCCGCTAAATGAATATTTAAAAAAACGGAAGAAACACCCTTCAACCATGTTATAACGCCACAAACCCTACAACCAGCTGATCCAGCCAGAGTTGGGCAGAGCGAACAAGTTATCCACCACTGCAAGGGACATGTGCAGCAAAAGCGGCCGACAGTCCTTCGTTTTCAATCAGTGCGTTTACATGACACTCAAGAAAGTCGACTTTTTGGCTTAACCCAACAATGATTGGATTACTAAGATGCATGTATACACCTTAATCAGGCTAAAATCGGTTCGAGTCGACTCTCTCATTATCAGGTTAAGACCCCTAGATTATGCGATTCATAGCCTACTAAGCGTGCATGTAACCAGTCGGATTGGATTATCCGTTGAATTGCGTTCTGCGCATGCTCGAGATCTTTTCCCGGGGCCGTGAACCGGAAGTAGAAGGAGACGATAGTCTTGTTGTTGTTGTTGTTGTTGTTGTCGCCGTCGGATAAGGGATAACGAGAAACGGCGATTTATTTAAAAAGGTGGCGCTATAAGAATTGTGTCCCGGCCGCGGGAGCGCGCATGGCATTCATTAAAGGTGGAAGCACGCGGACACTACGCTTCCATTTCACCTAAGGCTGAATTAAAAGTACATGTTTTTCTAAATGTGGGTCATCAACGAGGTTGTAAAGTAGTGACTTCGGGCACATCTGTCAAAATAAATGTTTTTTTCTCCCGACGTGTTTACGACCTTTATTCATTCATTCAGGGCTGTTCTGGTGGGAGAAATATGTTTTCAGTAGACAGCTGTCAACTAACTTTGGGTCGGCGATTTATTTAAAAAGCTGGCGCAGAAGATGGAGGAAGCCGGTGCCGTGCCTATAGGAGTGTATCTTCATCAACGTGCATTCAGTACACACTACGCTTCGATTTAACCCAAGGCTGAATTTAAAGTCCATGTTTTTCTAAATGTTGCTCATCAACGAGGTTGTAAAATAACTACGATCTTTATTCATTCATTGCGCGGCCGAACTGACGGCGGCATTCTCTGATATATGAATCTTACAGACTGCGTCGGGTTCTCCGACTCTCTGGTACACAACAAGTAAAGACTCCTAGGCGGGTTTATCTCGGCCATGGGGAAAAGGAATTGGGGGAAATTAACTTTGGCTTTGACTCTCTGAAGTCCAGACTGAAACGCGACATGGAGGAGAAAGCGATGTTTCAGCAGACAGCCGTCAGTTCACTTCGGGTCCATATCGTTTCTCCGACGCTCCTCTGTTCCTCTCGGTCGTATGCGGACCGCTCCGCGGACGACCGAGTCGGCATACGACCGAGAGGAACAGTGGAGCAGCGGAGAAATGATTATCACCCGAAGTGAACTGACAGCTGTCTGCTGAAACATCGCTTTCTCGAATGAGTTTGTTGTTGCTGGTGACGTAAAGGGGTCAACCGGTGGCTCTATTACCACTAGTTGAAATGGGCACAGCACCACCTATCGTACCGGGGTATGACATGCTCCAGCCAATGAATCGGATTACTCGCCGCCATGTATACGCGGACAATTGCAGTTGACCAGTTGCGGAGCATAGACGAGCAATGACTTTAATCGATTTATTCTGTGCATGTAAACGTACTGAATGAGAGCTGGCGACGAGGAGTGCCCGGCGCCGCGGCGGCAGCAAGCAGCGCGATGCCAGCGTCCAGAGCAACAAGGAGAGTTGACATTAGTTTAACTTTATGCAAATGAGTGGCGTCGGCGCCAAAGCAGCAACCAATTGGAGATCAGGATTTGATTTTCTTCCCGCTAGGTGAAGTTTGAGATTGAGAATGGAGGAGAAGCTCATTGTTGCCGTCTCCGGTTTATGACCAGTCTCTCTTTGTTTACCGGGACACGTAATGCTTTATCTCCATTTCTGTTTGTTGCATTTTGTCCTGACTGAGAGCAAAGAACCAGGTTCCTTGTGTGTGGAAACTAGGCCAACAATGCGATTCTGATTCCAAATATGCTACCATGCACAAAATAGACAGCATTTTTTGTACGTATTGTTTGAAAATATTATTTTGATTACTAAATAATAAACAGGGGAACGGTGGAAATTGTTATTTGAACATGCTTGTCACGCCGGCCTGCCGAATAGCTCTACTACAAACTTGATATTGCAATGGGCGCAACCGAACTTGATGTCTGCAGTGCTGCTTGAAGCCCCACCCCCCTGGCAACGGCAGCCAGCAGCCAGTGGCCACAGCGCCCCCTGCTGCTCATGTCGCTCGCGGTGTGACCCATCAGTGAAGTGTGTTCACTGCATTATCCTATTATTTTAGCGAGGACTCATAAATAACTACATATAAATAATGTTGGGGAAATCTGTTTATGTTTTGTTATGCGTTTCTGGAATTTCTTTTTTAAATATATATATCGGCCGATATATCGGAATATCGGATTTTTATATCACCAAATATTTGTATCGGTATCGCCCTTAAAAATCCCATATCGGTCGGGCTCTAGTCTATACATTTATGCACAAGTGTGATGGGCAAAGCAGTTATTTTCAGTGTACTGAATCATTAGAATCAGTTCATTAAAATAATTTGTTCAAAACATTTGTTCACTGAATCGTTCAGTGCTTCTGACTGCGTGCGTAATCACTGAACTGAATCACGGAAAACATTTGTTTGTGAAGGATAAGCCATTGAGCTGAGAAAGTAGGTAGATAAAGATACCGATTGCAAACTGAAAGCTACTATAACAACAGCAACAGAGCTGCCAAGCCTCACGCTTTGAGTGTGACAGTCACGCAATTTGACCCATTCTCACACCACACGCCACACTTGACATTTCTCATGCTTATTTCCCCATTCAATACTCTATATTCATTTTTTTCATGACAATAAACTTTGGTCCTTGCGGGTTGCCGTAGTTCGACTAACTCTGATTGACTGACCTAGATAACCAATCCCAAACCAATCCATCAGTCCTTTGTGCCTAAATCTAACCAACCACGGAAGGCACCACGCAATATAAACTAATCAGAAGTAATGTAAGGCGGGTCTTGGCATCTCTAACTACCTTTCACACACAACAGTGCCGACATTTAAAACCCACTCAACGTTCTCCTGCTTGCACAGTTTTCTCTGTGGTTGGACTGAACAAAAACAAAACCCGAAACAGTTTGGCTCTTGAGGGAACTTTATCATCCATCATGACAGTGAAGATGGCGAGCCTTGAGCCACAGTGTTTTAAGTGGGAGCCCCCTGCCTTCGTCATCTAGGCATCAAAATCTGCGACAAACACCTGTCCCCAGCTAAATGATGGAGAGTTGGTTGAAATTAAATATTGACAAATAAATGTATTTCGTCAAAGTTCTTGTTACAATAATTTCTGGTTAATTAGGGAGAGCAGCTGGCATAGAGGTGAGGACATCAGTCTTAAGGTATAGATCGACGTTAAAACAGGCCAAATCGATATTAAAACAGACCACATTTTTTTCGCCGCCAGCATTTTTTTCAGCCGTCGGTGGCTGAACGCATCATGACACTAAAGTCTCACTCTTGTCATTTTCTGAAACTTGGCAGCCCTGCAGCACGTATATTTTCGTTAGCAAAGAATCAGCCCGAATCAGCTGTGTATTTGCTTTCTTGAACACACACCATTCCTCCTGCCAACGAATGACTTTATCCCTCATCTACTATGTTCATTTTCACTGGATACTATTTACTATAAAAACGGCTGAGGCAGATCGGACACCCAGAACGGACGGGTTTGTCCGGTCGTCGTTCCTCTTCATACGCGCATCCTTAGAAATATGTTGTGTTTGCTGTCTTGAACACACCCCATTCCTCCTGCCAACGAATCAGTGGAGGAACACTCCTATAATGTCTCGCTGCGGCCTGTAGGACCTGGACATCCAACGTCCAAGTGCTGTCATGTGACGACGTAGTGCTGTCACGTGACGACGTAGTGCTGTCATGTGACCACAAGATGGCGGACGCGGTGAGACTCTCTTCTATGTTTATGCCGGTCTATGCTCATTGATAGAGTGAGTAAATTAATATTTTTCATGAATAATTATTGGAACTTTGGTTAACAATACGATACATTTTGACGGTGTATTACGATGTAATGGAAAGAACGTGGTGCGTTCACATGCGAGCAACATAAATGTAAACAACTAACACCGGAAGTATCCAATGGTTTTTGTTTGTTTTTTCAAAATAAAAGTCATCCTCGGTAATTACATCTTGTTGCACTTTCATTTCCACATCCCCATTGTGTGCCAGTTAGTAGGAATTAGTTGTTGCACCCAACCAATTTGCATATAGCAGAATATGTTTACATTTTTGTAGTTTTGACACCGGTATAATTGTTGTCCTTTCTAAATTCATCACAATTGTAGCATAACTCAACAATTGTAGCATAACTCCTTGATACTGGACTTGTGGGACATCTGCAAAGCCTCATATGTTATTTGGAACTGTGACATGAATATGCCAAACATTTCATAATAAAACGTATTTAATTATGACTCATGACTGCATTATTTGGGGTAGACAACTATTTAATTATTAATAATTATTCTCTAACAGAAACAAACAACAAACAAACAAATCAATAATCACGGTCAATCATTCGGTGTGGTGTCAGATACAAAACAAACAAACAAACTTAATGAATTGAAAAAAAAAAAAACACTTATCTGTGCTGTGTTGTGTTATTGATTTTTGCTGTATCCATGTGAGAAGGGAAGGGTGGGAGGTGGGTTGGTTGTGGTTTATTTGGAATTTTTACTTGAACCTCTCATGTAATGTATTCCTGTCATATACTCCAAACAAACCAATAAAAAATAAATACTAAAAAAAATATATATATAATGAAAACACAGACAGAAATGATCTCCTCCATTTCGGACAGTTTGCACTTCCTCGGGATACGGAAGATAGCGCGATTAGCCAGTGACGTCAGTGGGGGTGGCAAGTGGAATCACATACAGCACTCCCAGACCTAGTACTGAAGTGAAATGAAAATTGAGCGGAAGTACGGAGGCGGGCGGAACCAGGCTACATGTCCTGCAGGCTGCAGCGAGACCTTACTCGAACTACTGAGTGGGTAACGGCTGCGGCCTGCGGGAAGGCGGGACTTGAGCTCCAGCCGCTCAAGCCCCGCCCATATCACGCACGTCACACGCCAACTCCTGCCTAGAGTGCACTACGTCATCGTGGTTTGTTCAGGGACAGTCGGGATTTAAGAAATACGGTCGAAGCAGCGCCTGGATTTGCCTGGATGTTGGATTTCATGTTGTTCTTTCCTAGTAGCTACTACATAAACGTTTCCTAAACGAACGTTTCAAGATAAATGGAAATATTGAATTACTTGAAATTATTATTGATGTGAGGACACATTATTCCACTATAGCAACAATGTAGCCTATTGTCTACTATATGACTATTTGACTGAAGATTGCTATTTGTATTTGTATTTTTTATTTGTATTTGTATTTTTGATTTATTTAAATTTGTAATAAAAATTAAGTGAACATGAAAACCGTGTTTGCACTGTCTTTCGCATGGACATATTGTGTTTTTGCTATTAATAAATAGGTTTGTCATTGTTTATGTCACCAGCAGAAACCCGTTAGAAGAATAACACAATGTTAAGGAGTGGAGAAGCCGACGGTGTGGGAGCAGCCAGCGGCGTGGTGGTACGAGCAGCCGACTGGAGCTCCCGACTGTCCCTGAACAAACCACGATGACGTAGTGCACTCTAGGCAGGGCTTGGCGTGTGACGTCCGTGACATGGGCGGGGCTTGACCGGCTGGAGCTCAAGCCCCGCCTTCCCGCAGGCCGCAGCAGTTAGTACTTGGAACTACTTGAACCAGTCTGTAGCCCAAGTAACGGATCATCGCTCGCAACTGACTGAGAGCTCAACTGAACTGACTGATGAATTATTTCAGGTAGTCAACCAGTTCAGGTCGTTCACCCAAAAGATACAAAAGAACGAATCGTTCGCGAACGACCCAACAAGCCCGGACATTTATTGTACTCATTATACTGCACGTTGTCATTGCATTGTAACACTGTCACGCTACCATTTACTTTCTCCATATTCACACCGAGTCCCGGGAAAGGCCTACCAGTACTTATCTCCACCACTTTGCACTTCACACTTCACCCCACCATACATGACTCACAATGACGACACACACCTTAAGGGTCCGATTCATTTACGGTCACCGATATTTCTTGGGTAGTACATACAGGATAATACACCATGAGTAAAGTCAATGTATTTGGTTCACGATGTACTCACTGACTTGCTGTCCTCTGCGCCACAGTATGAAGTGAAACTAACGCAGCGCTACCATTGAGCCTTTTGGAGGGGTGTTCCCGCGGTGCTGGGAGGGAATGTACCATATTGGAGGGGGGGGGGGGGGGGCGTTTGGATATTGTTTAAGGGTTTGGATTGTGCAATGAGGGGAATATAACGAAGTGCCTATTTTATTACTATCATGTAATTGTAAGAATGAATAGTTTCATGTATTTCTCTTTATCTTTATTTTGTTTATTGGAAGTTGTAAATATTTATTCCCACATTTAAATAAAATGTCAGATGCCTTTTTCTACCAATCCTACCCACTCGGTCGCAAGCAAGTCCATCCTTAACACTCACCTTATAATGTTTTCTGGCTGTCATACTATTTAGTTTAAAATGTGTTGTTCTTTGTCTCCAGAAAGAGAGAACTGCCGGTGTAACAGAGTTAGAAATATGGTCTAGTAGTGTTATATGTGATTTTCACCATAATAAAGCATCTTTGTTTAGGATATGTGATTTGGAGGTACCGGTGGACAGTTTGTGTACTGCAGTTCTGCTGCGTTTTGTTTCTGTGCCTCTGTGATACCCGATCAGAGAAGCTGTATGCTCTGCATCAGGTAGGTACACTATACTAAACACTCCCCACTGTATATTAGTTCTCAAATAGCAAAATGTTGTTGAAGTTGAAAACTTTAACATGTGTGATAGTATTCCCTATGCATTGTGATGGTTTGGTTACATTTTAAAGTACTGACAGAAAGTTTGTTAATGTTTTCTGGCCATGCGGTTATAAATACAGAGTGCAACATGACTAGCTGCAAAGTCCGCTAGCAAGTGTCCATGCGTTTGATGTCCCATTTAATCTAACATGCATGGAATCAACAGTTTAGTTTAACTGATGCATTGAATGTGTAGACGCTCTGTCTGGTGCGTCTGGCTTGCAGCGCTGATAGTGTTACTGAAAAGTAGCCTAGCATTTAATGTAGCCTGGGTAATACAATGCAGTTCTTTTACTTTGCTTGTGCAGATGCTGCATATGAAGTCCACCTTTGCCTGAATGCATGTTTTTCTTTTCTTTTCCAAAGGCATGTTGCTCCAAATATGAAATGTAAATAGGTTATGATGAAGTGCTGTAACTTTGTGTACTCATAGTTATGCCCACTTTGCATCGGAAGTTAGCCTATGAGGATTATTAAGATGAAGATATTTCTCCTATTTCTGTTATTTTTGCATTATTGCATTAATGTAAATAGATCAGAGAAGCTGTATGCTCTGCATCGGATGCTGCATATGAAGTCCACCTTTGCCTGAAGGCATGTTTTTGTTTTCTTTTCCAAAGGAATAAATCTAAGACTGCCTCACAACCGTTACACCTCCACGTCGTTTAGGTGTGTTGAGAAAAGAGACAGGACATTAAAAAGGGTTGAAACGTGTGGAGTGTGTGGTTGGTAGCTGGTTTACAGCCTCACCTGGCCTGAGTCAGACTGGTTAGACTCTGGGGGGGGGGGGGGGGGGGGGGGGGGGGGGGGGGGGCTGCACACCTGTGGTGCAGAGCCATCATGGCACCCAGGATAAACCAGCCATCACCACATACACTCAGGAGCAGATGGTCCATGCTGCCATGACAGTGGCTCTCTCCTGAGTGTGTGTGGTGATAGATTGAGCTTCAGAGCGCCTCAGTGTGGAAGACTGAGGAAGTGAGGAAGGAGACTTTGAACAACATCTAACGACGTCTACAACCTTCATGATGCTGTCCCAAAGGTCTCCATCAGGGCTGGGTATGTATGGGTACAAAGTTAGTTGGGTACCATTTCACCAGTGGCGCTCTAATAAGCGCTCAGGGTTGAACGCCGCCCCGTAAGACAACACACTTTGATTTGATAACAAATAGCCTTATCCGAAAATCCAATAATTTATAATTGGATAATTAATTATCCAATTATTTAAACACTTTAATAATTATCCAATTATAGACATTAGCGAACATTATTGTCTCAATCACTAATCCCCGGGTGTTGAATGCAGATATGTATGCAGATGGAGGACACCCCCCTTAACAAATGTACCACATCTGGTGTGAATCGGTAAAAAACAAAACAAAAGACCTCACAGTGGACATTTTAATAAATGCTAAGCTAAGCGCTAGGCACCACTTCGCCCGCAGGGGGCGCCAAAGGACACATAAACGGCCCCTACTCTGCCTCACATTCAGTCCAAATGGCTTGGAGATCATAGTGTGCACATATCACTAATAACTGAACAAATCCTCCTCAGCTTGGAGGATTTACACCAAACCAACGGGAAGGATCATCCAACACACGACAACATCCAGTTGGACCCACTGACTTGTTTATTACCATGATGCTTTATGAACCAATACATCAGAAAAGTAGTCCCTTACATGCAGACAATAAACAGGACTAAAATAATAGAAGTAGCAGACATTACAAATCACAAACAGATCACAGGTGTGCACATATCTCTAATAACTGAACATGTTGTGCTGCCGTGTTGTTCCCAACACAAGGAATCAATATTCAGTTTAAAGGGCTTCACAACATGAACATCATTAGCTTTTCCCATAAACCACTTGCATTTATGAATATAATATTTAATCTGCTTTAAATCAGGTTCCATGTTATGCTTATCAAAATGAAAACTGATATCAGAGCCCTTCATAAAAGCGTTATCCAAAAAAGTGTAATATTAAAAAATGCACGTTTACAATCAAGCGATATTTAAATTAATTTAATTTTAAATTGCAACTTTGTAAAACCTACTTAACCCTAAATAATATCTTAAAATTCACTTCCTTTCATTGGAAACTACACGTTGTTTAACGTTGGTTAATTAGGCCTGTTAAAAGCATGGTCTCATTCTTATATGCATGGCGAGAAAAATGTCGGTTTCGAGGTGCGGGTTTGGGTCGGGTTCGGGACAGAATTTGGTCGGGCTTGGACCTTGTCGGGTTCAACTTTTCAGGCTCTTTCCGCTGTGGGACTATACTTGTTCATCTGTTTTAACTGCGGATGCCAAGCAAGAACAACAGCCTGAAGATCCATGATGATAAGTCAACAGCGCTGTAGAGGGCGCTGCTTTTAAACGTCATCGACTTGAGTTGAGCGCGTCATCAGTGAAGGACACACCTTCAAGCGGGTAGCCCTGTTGTCATGGAAACGCGCACTGGGCTGACGTGGGGGTGGTCATGGTCATGAGAAGACATCTGACAGGAAACGCATGCTAACTGGAATTCCCCCCCCCCCCCCCCCCCCCCCCCCCCCCACTACAACCGACACAGAGACGCTGAGGAACCAGGACCAGAACCAGACAAGAACCCAAACCCAGGGAGGAGGTCCTCCTGGGTGAATGTGGTCTGGAAGGTGTGGATGAGTGTCAGTGTGTCTGAGGACCCTCCTACACCTGGGGACACTCTGTAGAAGGACAGAGAGCCAGCAGGCCGGTCCAGATACACTCCTACTCTGGTAGAGCCAGAGGGGGGGAGAGGGATGACTGTTTTACTATCTTTGTACCAGGCAGTGTAACGATCATCATCACAATCAAGTCTCCAGGACTTGTTGTTCCCTCCAAGCAGGCTGTCACGACCCTCTCCTCTCCTTGTGATTCCTCTGTATGTCACTCCTATAGCAACACCTCCTCTCCTCTCCACCTCCCAGTAACAGCGGCAGGTCAGACCCTCTCTACACAACACCTGGACCCTGGAGTCAAATCTCTCTGGGTGGTCAGGATAAGACTGAAGCTCTTCAGCCTTCATCACCTTCCTGTGGTCCTCAGACAGAGAGAGACGTCTGTGGGCTGTGTTTGGTTCCAGTGTGAGTTCACAGGCATCTGATGGGAGAAGAAGACATGATTAGACCGCTACACCATTACTATTAATCATCATCATCATCATCATCATCATCATCATCATCATCATCATCATCATCATAAACAGCATCTAACAGCTAATAGTAATAATAGTATCCTGCACCGCAGGATTTTCAGCGAATGCAGTCATGGAAGAGCTCGTTGGAAGAAGACAAAATCCCCCATTTGGGATGATTTGGGTTTTAAACCGGATGCAAGCAGCTAAGGACCTAAATGAAGTACTTTGTCGTCTTTGCAAACGAGTAGCGCCGCCAAAAGACTGTCATACTACTAATTTGCACAAGCATTTGTGAGTACATCTTTTTATTGTTATTATTATTATTAGTATTATTATTATTATTATTATTATTATTATTGTCATTATTATTTTGTGTGATTTCTGTGAACCAAATATGTATTCTGTTTGAACAAATGTGCCTTCACCACACCTCTCCTCCGACGGGTTTTAACGTGAAAATCTAATTTGACTGAAACATTAAAGGCGACTCTTCTTCAATGAAACCAAATAAATCACCTTGAGGTCTTTGCTCAGCAATAAGCTGTAAAGACAGGCTGGACGTGTCCGACACCATTTGAAAAAGAGTCGGATGGCGTCAGATGAAGCCTCCGCTTGCAGCCTCCAAATGAACAAACAGGTGGGGATAACATAACTATGCTATTCAATGGTCAGGGTGCACAACTGCACATACAGTTTTTGGTCTAGTTCTCAAACATGATTTATGAATTGACGTTGCTTTTCAGCATCCATCCATCGGACAGCAACCACTAAAGACGGCTTAATTGTCATTTAGTCACTGCAGTCAGTGAAGTGTTTGGTGAAAGACTCGTCGGAAATCAGTGCCACCAGAACGTGCATACGGCCCAACTCCAACTGCCACTTCCTATTCGCGCTTCACGCTTTGAATTGCGCTTAACAGCTTCATTATTATTGAACATAGCTGAATTTTCCAGGAGGCAGACCATTAAATGAGCTGATTGCGAGTGGTCTCCACAGGCAACAAGTAGGCTTTTCCCTCTCTATGTAGATAACCCACAAGCCAAATGTACTGCTAAAGCACTCGTCTCGCCTCCCCCTCCTGCTGTGGAGCGGTGAGCGCAGCGTGAACACAGAGCGCTTATCTGGAGGACAACAGAGAGGAGGAGTTAGACGTAGAAACCTTTGGGTTGGCGGCGGTTGGCGGCGGTTGTGGCGGTTATTTGGTTTGGTTTGCGGTGACCGTTGAACACCACCGGTCAGACGATGACTCAAAAAATCGGTACAGCCCCCGCGTTATTTTATTTTCACTAATCTTGCATTGGCTTAAGTGAAAGTAATGATGCATAGAAGTTTTATATTAAGAGTTTGTTGGTTTGTTTATCTAAAAGTGAATAGACGCATACCAATGTTTTTCGTAACATTACACATGTTTTGGGATTTTTTTAAATTAATATAATTTAAACAATCTCCATAAACGGTGTATATTCAAAACTAAAATTAATTCCAAACCATTTCCAGGCCTGGAAAACTGTTTTTAATTTCATTAATTTTGTATTTTTGTAGGAATTTCACGACTGTATAACTAGTACAAGTAGTATAACTAGTACAACTAGTACATTCTGTCTAATATAACAACCTGAATTAAATCATGATCATAATAATAGCAACAAGATAAAAGTATTGCATTACATTTAGCAGACGCTTTTATCCAAAGCGACTTACAATTGAGGAAGATAATCAAGTTTTAGTAACATAAGATTTGACATGGTTACTATGGTTACTATAGAGCAATAAAGACAAAGGCGATTCGACTTCAATAGTATAAGAGTGATCAACATAGCTTCAATAACAGTGAACAGAGTGAACATCATGGCTTCAAGTATCATTTTACATCATGTTACGACTATAAAGTACACATATAATTATCATGATTATTAATGTTAGTAGTAGCAATTATGTTTTTACGTTGAATATAATGATAGTAATAATACCTATTGGACTTTCCATCTAAATAGTGTGTGTTGTGATGAATCAAACTAAACTGACACTTACACATCTTTACACCTTGATTCAGGTCACGCAGCTTCTTCATCTCCATGTTCAGTGTCTCCTCCAGCTGATCCAGGGATGTCCCCAAACTACCTACGTATGATGGAGGACGGACCTCCACCGTGGTCCAGTCCCTGGTGTGTGGAGGATTCTTCAGGGATCTGAAGGTCTGGAGAAAGTGGAGGTAGTCTTTAGTGAGTGAGAGCTGCTTCACCTCTGAGCTTCTATTGGTGAGATCTTTTATTTCCTGCTCCAGCTCTTTGATGAGGCCTTCAGCTTGTTTCTCTGTGGATTTGAGTTTCTCTTTAACCGTTTGGTTGAGATCATCTCGCCACTTTTCAATGTAGCTCATCAGAGCACTGAGGACCAGCACACCATTGGCTATCTCTCTGTCAGCGTCTGCTTTGCTGCGTTTTACTGTGTTGTTGATCTCCTGAATCTTTCGGCGTCTCTCCTGGATCATCTGCTGAACATCAGACTTCATCTTCCCCAGCGGGACCTTCTTCACTTCATATTCCTCCTTTAGAGGTACAACCGGATGGGACTTGTGGTCCGTCACTGTGCAGAGCAGACACACACACACCTGGTCAGTCTGGCAGAAGAGCTCCAGAAGTCGTTCATGTTTCTTACACATCCTGTCTTCCAGACGGTCCATAGGCTCGACCAGCTGATGTTTCTTCAGGCCTGCGACTCTCTGATGTGGCTCCAGGTGGGTGTGGCAGTAAGAGGCGAGACACACTAGGCAGGACTTCACAGCCTTCAGCTGGGCCCCAGTACAGACGTCACAGGGAACTTCTCCTGGTTCAACACTAGGCTGCTCTTTGACTCGTACAGACCGTCTAAACTGATCCACCATCTCTGATAAGAGGGTATTGACCCGTAGATCAGGTCTTGTGTGGAAACGCTCGTTGCAAAGAGGACATTTGTACTGGACTTGGTCATCCCAGAATGTTGTAATACAGGTTCTGCAGAAGTTGTGTCCACAAGGTGTGGTAACTGGGCTGTTGAACACATCCTGACAGATGGAGCAGGAACAGTTCTCCTCAGACCAGGAAGTGTTAGCAGAGGCCATTCCTAGAAAACAATTGTTGTATTAAGTTAAAAAGGATTACAGTCGTTTTTCTAACGTATAACAACAGCACAACAACGGTTTTAACTCGTTATAATATGTTGGTTCATATATTTGTGTTGTTTCAAGCTTAAATCTGTCATCAAACAGGCTTCAATGAGGACTCTGGTTCAATATGTTGTACTCACTTTTCAGTGTACTCACTACTCACAAAGAGTTTGTAGATATACGTTTGTACACACAATGTGCGACCTGGACATTTATTGTACTCATTATACTGCACGTTGGCATTGCATTGCAAAAAAAATGTTTGTGCTTCTACCGTGAGTTATTAGGCTATATAGTTAAATGTTTGGTTTAATTGTGTTTAGTGTTGTTTGTTTGGTTGTTTATTGTTGATTGCAACTGTGATATCCAGTAATAATGTGGCTCCACGGCGCTACGTCCACTCACCAACAGAATGAGTGCCTACTAGATGGCCGTGCTGATTGGCCAGATGATGTCACGTGTCTCCATCGTAGGGATGCGAGACGTATTTGAAAAACAATTAAACGTGAGCTAGCAGCCTGGCGGATGAGATGGAGCAGATACTTCAGAAGTCAGATATTTCTCAAAATAAAGTCATCTTTAAACTTTGTCGGGCAGCCGTCGGCACTTCCGGAGGGAATAGGACGAGTCTATTGAAGCAACTTAAAAGGAAACATCTGGAGGAACCTGCCCAGAGTGTTTCACTCAGGCCGGTCCAACCCCTCATCAGTACCTCACCAGGTCATGAGATACAAACCATCCTCATGGACCGGCATTAAACCCGTCGGAAAAATACCATCAAAGCAGCAAACGATGGAGAGGTTGTGAGGCGGTGACTGAGGCGGTCCCATGCTATCTCTAAGGATATGGTGCCGTTCAAAGCTGTGGAAAACGTGGGACTTAAGACACGATGCACACTTTAGATGCATGGTCTGGTCTGATGTGAAAAGTGCACTTGTTTTTAAGGTAAGGTAATCTTTATCTTTATTATCGCTGAGGGGCAATATGTTGCACAGCCAGCAGTAATACAATCATCATCACCACTCAAACAACGCACAAACAATTTACACAGAAAATATAAAATTACATGTTTTTTAAAAGGCCAATAGCAGCAGGGACAAATTAGTTTTTAAATCTGTTGGTCCAGCATCTTGGAAGATAATATCTGCGACCAGATGGAAGCAACCTGAACTCACTGAACAAGGGGCGACCAGGGTCAGAAAGGATTGACGGCCTTCTTTGTGACTCTGACTTTGTGCTGTTGGGAGAGGTCATTTAGATTTGTGCCTGCAATTTTACTGCACAGTCTAACAATTCCTTCTAACTTGTTCCTGTTTTTCAAGGTAAGTGACCCAAACCAGCAAATAAAAGAGAAGGTCAATAAAACAAGAATAAAACTGGTGGTGTAAAAGTGGTGTCAACATTAAAACTTCTGAGCTTCCAATAAAAGTACATAAGCTGGATGGGCCTTTGCACAAACATCAGTATGTTGTTCAACGGTTAACTTGTCATCATCAATTATTGTCCCCAGATACTTGCACACTTTGTACATTTTACTGCCATTTTTTCTACTTGGGTTGAGTTCTGAGTACTTGAAAACTCTGTTAATTAATCATTGTGTTGTATTGACTGCTGATTACAACTTTTTTGAATTTTAAAATAAAGTTTAACTCAGTAATGACCATTTTGAAAACAGTGTCTTTAATGCAATATTGTGTTTTAAATATTTAAGTCCATATCTTGTTTGAGTCAAAATTGTGAAGAAAGATCGCAATTCATATGTGGATCGTGAAGTGTGTTAAAAACATTGTGATATGATTTTTTGGGAAGGTCGCCCACCCCTAGTCTGAATAAAGGTATTTATATCAGCCTATCAAATGCCTGTTACTATGCAGTTTGTTTGCTGGACGTGATGCACGTCCCGACATCCATATTTGGTCATGACCTTATATAGATCAGAGTGGTGCAGGGATGACGTATTCCTGTAGGCCAACCCAGAAGTTAGCGTCGCCCTGGGTTCACTCGACAAAAAGCCAATGGGTTTTTTCCATTGGATTTTGCATTATTGCAGAAAATAAGACTTGTGGCAACGTTTATGATACTCACACATTTTGTTAAGCAAGAGAATCTTCACCAATGAAAACTACTTTTATGATTTTTGAATCGTAAATGCAATTGCCAGAAGTTTTTTAAGACACGTAAAAGCTTCAAAATACATGAGTGGGGTATTTACTGACATATTTTATGTCGTATAACAAAACGTGTAAATCTCTTAAACCACAGACCTTATTTCAGCCATCTAACCAAAAACCCATTCAAAAAACCCATTGACTTCGAGACGAGGGAACCGGAAGTGCCAACATGCTAACGGTTTTCTGGGTTTTACGATTCCTGCAAGACTCTATAAGCGCTCTTCGTTGTGGAGGACAGATGTGTACATCACTTTATTACACTTTGTATTCTTAATAATGGTCCTACAGTTGCTGTGTTTACTCTATTAGATGAGGCAGGCATATAACGATGCCCCCCCGGTAATGCCGGCCTCTCCGCCGGCTGCCACCACAAGTACATTTCAGACCTGTTGGAAACACTGACTTCACACTTCACCCCACCATACATGACTCCCAATGACGACACACACCTTAAGGGTCTGATTCATTTACGGTCACAGATATTTCTTGGGTAGTACATACAGGATAATACACCATGAGTAAAGTCAATGTATTTGGTTCACGAGGTACTTACTGACTTGTTGTCCTCTGCGCCACAGTATGAAGTGAAACTAGAAAGTACACTTCCTGAAGAAAATGTGAGGTGGGCTACCTGACCACAACCGGATGTATCGCTTAAGCAAAACAGCTCTGTGTTGCTTAATTCTAACGCACAGTTAGAATGCCATTCTTCCTTTGCCTGGGTCCTTTTTATAATCGTCTGCATTGATATTGTGATAGGGTGCTCCAGTTCTACTTCTGCACACCTGACTCAATTAAGGGCTCCACATTTCATGACACCTTAATTGAATCAGGGGTGCAGGAGTAAAGTTGGAGAAAAAACCTGCAGTACAGGGGGTCCTTGAGGACTGGTTTGGGAACCACTGCACTAGGTGGCCTTTAGGGTGTATTACTACTACTACCACTACTGCGACTGCTACTAGTACTACTATCAAAGT
Source organism: Merluccius polli (assembly GCA_030340625.1). NCBI lineage: Eukaryota > Metazoa > Chordata > Actinopteri > Gadiformes > Merlucciidae > Merluccius > Merluccius polli. The sequence goes on along the minus strand of JAOPHQ010003192.1, from coordinate 7,024 downwards.
CTATGAAGTGCATTAATCACCATGAAAGAGTATGAAACCATGAGTGAGTATGAAATAAATATAAATAAAGTCTATGAAGTGCAACAGTTACTATGAAAGTGTATGAAACCGTTAGTGAGTATGAAAGAAATATAATTAAAGTAAATGAAGTGCAACAGTTACTATGAAAGTGTATGAAACCATGAATGAGTATGAAAGAAAAACAATTAAAGTCTATTAAGTGTTGCGGAGATGGAGGCTGCTCCTCCCGGACTGGCGGCTGTTCCTCCTGGTGCAGCTCCTGGACTGGCGGCAGCTCCGGAGATGGCGGCTGCTGGTGAAGCTGCTGGCTTGCCCTCTCCTTGCGCTTTCTCGCCACATCTGTCATCTTGACATCACTGTGGCCCAACTGCAGAGATGGCGCCCAGTCAGGGTTGTTGTCAAACATTTCATATGATGGCTTACCTACAACAGAATAATTTGGTTAAGAAAAATCATCAATTTAAACAATGCCTTTAGATGGCACCATTCATGATTACACACTGTAGAGCATACATACAACCTTCAAGTCTGGGGTCCCCTGCTCCAAGATCATTAGGAGTGCATGGAAATCAGTTAAGATGTGCTCATATGTGTTATCGGGGGTGTGACCTGCCCATGAACAGATACGTATGAACCTTTCATATACTGCTAATCATCATTGTGCTACCATAGGCTACTCATCATTATGCTTATAGCCTGCCAGCGCTCACTGTGTGCACAACAGACACTGCTCTGCCCATGATTAACTGGAGACATCTCAATTGCATACAGAGAAAATAGAGAACATAGACTATTAAGTAGAGATGTAATCATGTAAATGTTGTCAAAATCAATGGAAAACTGGGACCTTTGAGACGCAACACAAATCTGATAGCACTAAACATGTTAGCAATGTTAAATGCACACCAGGTGCACTTTGTGGCTTTTAGAGTCGAGTCGACAACATAAAAAACATGAACACATTTTAAAGGTGTACTTCACCGGTAAACCGTTTTTACTTGCTCCTTTTGAAATATGATAGGTCACTCCTAGTTGCATATGCATGCTGCACGTGGAAAACATTCTTCTACCCCCATTGCATGCATTAGCCAATGTAAGAACATAGACGGACGAGGAAGTAAGAAAAAGCCTAACGCTCTGACGTGTGATAGTTTATGAATATTCATGACCTCGCCTACCTTGACTTGAGACCGCCCTCAGGATATCGGCGTTTCAGAATGTTTGTAAACAATAGGCGTCAAGATACTTCCAGGTGCGTACCGGCATTTGTCACTGGCTGCGGTCGTAGGTCTGCTGTGGGTTACGATCGCGCCCCCCGTTGGTCGTAGGTCCGGGGTGGGTTAACAGGGCTCTCAAGTTTTGAACACAGGCAAGAGTGACATTCCCCCCCGCCCCCCGGGTCCCGGCCCGCCGCCCCCCCCCAGGGGTGGACTGGGAACAAAATTCGGCCCGGGCAATTTTGTCTTGGACTGGCGTTGGGGGTGCGCGATTGTTGACGGGGGGGGGGGGGGGGGGGGGGGGTGCTGCTCAGGGGTGGAGCCAGACTTTGTGTACATCCGGTGCTTAGCCCAAAGGGGGGTCTGGGGTTTTTCCCCCAGAAAATTTTGAATTTCTAAGATGCGATTTCCTGCATTCTAGTCCATTTTAGGGTGACCTGCTGGACATTGGCAAATCCTAAATCCCTTCTAATTCATAGCCTCCATGTTCAGTTGCAGGGCTGCTCAAGACAATACTATTTAATGGAAAGAAACAATAACCAGAAAATCTACTAGAGATGTTTATGTAAACTACAATGGCAAAATTGAGACTTATACATTTGAGACTAACTTTCAGTAGATTCAAAGTAGGATTGCAGATGGATTGTTTGTTTGTTTGTTTGCTTTTTTATATGTATTTTAAAAGTGGTATGCCCATTGTGCTTATAACTTCAAAAGCTTAAAAAAAGATCCGGGGCTTTTGAAGTGAGATTCGGGGCTTCAGCCCCGAAAGCCACCCCCTCGCTCCGGCCCTGGTGCTGCTGCGCGATTGTTGATGGGGGGTGCTCCGCGATTGTTGACGGGGGGGGGGGGGGGGGGGGGGTGGTGCTGCGGCAGTGGCATTTAAGTTATTTTTCAGCGTGAGAAATGGCATGTGTGGCTGGAGGGCGTGACAAAAGACCGAAATGAGTGACTGTCACGCTCAATGCGTGACACTTGAGAGCCCTGGGTTAATATCCCCCCCCCCCCGTCGGTCGTAGGTCCGGGGTGGGTTAATATCCCCCCCCCCCCCCATCGGTCGTAGGTCCGGGGTGGGTTAATAATATCGCGCCCCCCCCCCCCCCCCCCCCCCACGTCGCTTATATGTGAATAAGGGAGTACCGTACCAGCACTTATTTTTTTCCACTTCGAGCACTGAACGTACCTCATCATCCGAAACAAAACTTGATGAAGTGGTGTTTGAAGACATGTTGTTATCATGTTGTCATAGGCTTCTTGAATCTTGACTAATACCGCTTGCCGTAGTTCGAAAACGCGAGGCGCTAGAGAGCATAAATTCTTTTGAATGCAAAATACAATTTGACCACTAGATGGGGGAAAAAACTACTTAGTGTCCCTTTAAGGATATTGTTCAAGGGTTTGGATTGTGCAATGAGGGGAATATAACGAATTTTATTACTATCATGTAATTGTAATAATGAATAGTTTCATGTATTTCTCTTTATTTTTATTTTGTTTATTGGAAGTTGGACATATTTATTCCCACATTTAGATAAAATGTCAGATGCCTATTTCTACCGATCCTGCCTCCCTGCTCAGTACCTCCTCGGTCGCAAGTCCATCCTTAACACTCACCTTATAATGTTTTCTGGCTGTCAGACTATTTAGTTTAAAATGTGTTGTTCTTTGTCTCCAGAAAGAGAGAACTGCCTCCACGTCATTTAGGTGTGTTGAGAAAAGAGACAGGACATTAAAACGGGTTGAAAGTCAGACTGGTTAGACTTTGGGGGGGGGGTTCACAATGTTACCGTGACACGGAGGACTCCATCTGATTCCATGTTGTTGACGACCCCTGACCTCTAGAGGAAGTGGAGATCGCGGGGCTACCGCCACCTGCCGTCTAACTAGAGCAACTACAGGTGTGCTCACACACACACACACAATCACACACTCACCTCATGCTACAGATATTTTACGTGAGTGCATACTGTTAAAGTTTATCACTATGACCACCAGTTTATAGAAGTATGGTATATGAAACATAATCCATTGTTCACTATAACTCTCCTCTCACGGGACAGCATGAAGTGAATAGTGATATCCTCCTCCGCACACTGATGAAGAGTTGAAGGGAGACTCCACTGTGTGTGTGTGTGTGTGTGTGTGTGTGTGTGTGTGTGTGTGTGTGTGTGTGTGTGTTGTGACGTGTTGGAGGACATGTCTCCAGAGGACTGAGCTCACGGTCCCCAGAGCCACCAGTGAGTTGAGGAAGAGCCAGCGGGAGGGACTGAAGACCGGGCCGACGTCAGGGGGCAGGACCCCATAGAGACCTGCTGGGATCCAAGGGGCTGGAAGGACATCCAGGTGTGCTGCTAGGAGAACCAACAGAGAGCTGAGCTCTGGAGAAACATCTGCTCAGCTTGGAGGACTTTACACCGAACCAACGGGAAGGATCATCCAACACACGACAACATCCAGTTGGACTCACTGACTTATTTATTACCATGATGCTTTATGAACAATACATCAGAAAAGTAGTCCCTTACATACACAATAAACAGGACTAAAATAATAGAAGTAGCAGACATTACAAATCACAAACAGATCACAGGTGTGTACATATCTTTAATAACTGAACATGTTGTGCTGCCGTGTTGTTCCCAACACAAGGAACCAATATTCAGTTTAAAGGGCTTCACAACATGAACATCATTAGCTTTTCCCATTAACCACTTGCATTTATAAATATAATATTAAATCTGCTTTAAATCAGGTTCATGTTATGCTTATCAAAATGAAAACTGATATCAGAGCCCTTCATAAAAACATTATCCAAAAAAGTGTAATATTCAAAAATGTATGTTTACAATCAAGCGATATTTAAATTCATTTAATTTTCCATTAATTTCTTTATGAGATATTGCATCTATGACAGATGACACTTAGAAGTATTAAAGTATTTAATGCATACAAGAGTCCTCTCTCTAACAGACTGGGCCCAGATCATTGTGCCACAGTGAAGTGAATGTGTTCCATGATTATTATTCACTATCTAATTAAAACAGTTCATACATCCATGATTATTATTCACTATCTAATTAAGAGTTCATACATCCATGATTATTATTCACTAACTAAAAGAGTTCATACATCCATGATTATTATTCACTATCTATTAAAACAAATGAAGTCATGAAAAGACAAACTGATGGCGAACGGCAGCGCATCTGACATGACCACAGTTACTGACGGCGAACAGCGCTGTTGAGAAATGTGAACCAGATTCAATTAAATTATTACATTAACTATTAGATGCTTTGGGAAACCACATGTTGTTTAACGTTGGTTAATTAGGCCTGTTAAAAGCATGGTCTCATTCTTATATGCATATGCATATTTCTATCAATAGTGCATGGCGAGAAAAATGTCGGTTTCGAGGTGCGGGTTCGGGTCGGGTTCGGGACAGAATTTGGTCGGGCTTGGACCTTGCCGGGTTCAACTTTTCAGGCTTCCGCTGTGGGACTATACTTGTTCATCTGTTTTAACTGCGGATGCCAAGCAAGAACAACAGCCTGAAGATCCATGATGATAAGTCAACAGCGCTGTAGAGGGCGCTGCTTTTAAACGTCATCGACTTGAGTTGAGCACGTCATCAGTGAAGGACACACCTTCAAGCGGGTAGCCCTGTTGTCATGGAAACGCCGCATTGGGCTGACGTGAGGGTGGTCATGGTCAAGAGAAGACATCTGACAGGAAACGCATGCTAACTGGAATTCCCCACCACTACAACCGACACAGAGACACTGAGGAACCAAACCAGAACCCAAACCCCAGGGAGGAGGTCCTCCTGGGTGAATGTGGTGCTGAAGGTGTGGATGAGTGTCAGTGTGTGTGAGGACCCCTCCTACACCCTGGGACACTCTGTAGAAGGACAGAGAGCCAGCAGGCCGGTCCAAGACACTCACTCCTACTCTGGTAGAGGGCAGAGGGGGGGACGAGGGATGATTGTATTCACTATCGTTGTACAGGGCAGAGTAACGATCATCATCACAATAAAGTCTCCAGGACTTGTTGTTCCCTCCAAGCACGCCGTCACGACCCTCTCCTCTCCTGGTGATTCCTCCTGTATGTCATCTCCTATAGCCAACATCTCTCACTCCTCTCCACCTCCCGCAGTAACAGCGGGCCAGTCAGACTCTCTCTTACACAACACCTGGTGCCATGAGTCAAATCCTCTCTGGGTGGTCAGGATAAGGACTGAACCTCTTTAACCCGCTTTCACCTCCCTGTGGTCCTCAGACAGAGAGAGATGTGTGTAGGCTGTGTTTGGGTCCAGTGTGAGTTCGCAGGCATCTGACGGGAGAACAAGACATGATTAGGCCGCTAAACCATTACTATTAATCATCATCATCATCATCATCATCATCATCATCATCATCACAGGGGTGTCCGCGGGGTTGTAAAAGGTAGTGAAAGGTAGTAAATGAAATTAGCCCAAATTAAGGCCAGTAAACAGTAATAAACGTCATCTGACGAGGTAGTAAATTTTCGAACCCCCATCGAACTTGGCCTATGAGTTTTTCAATTTGTGTAATTTACATGCAGGCCTATCTCCTTAAATTACTAAAACTTAAGTGGATTTATTTTTATGTTGTGAGTAGGACTCGTGCGTGCGACGAACCTCTCGCGCGCGCTCACGAACCTCTCGCGCGCGCTGACTCAAACTTGGTACCTTTCGGCGAAATTCACTGTTTTGAAGACAAAATGTACCACTTGTGTGATTCGTGGAGATCCGTTGAGAAATGTTTTTTAGGGGGGCAGAGGAAGAAGACGCAGCATTCTGTCAGGCGGCACGACAAGACGGGCGCACTCCCGTGGAACTGACGCTTCTGTGCTCGTCGAACGCATGCGCGCGCTTGTGGGAGCCGTTGAGTTGAGAACTGTTTACATCTTTTTGACGCGGTGGTTGAAAAAATCTGAATTGCGCTCCTCTACCCGTCACTTCACACGGGGAGCGCAACGTGAAGCCGCGCGGCCAGTCGACAGTCTTTAAAGAGCTGGACGCGTATTTGTCCTCCTTTTTGAAGGCGCAGTAGTAACACACCGCGCACCGCACCCCCCCCCCCGTCGGCCGGATGTTACAATCGCGCTCTGCCCCCCCCCCCCCCCGGGTCGGCCATAGGGTCCGCTTTTGTTACTATTGCGCGCACCCCCCCACTGTCGGCCGAGTGTTACAATTGCGCGTGCCCCCCCTCCTTCATTACTTTACTCGTCACTTTAACTTCACACTTTACGCTGCTCCAGTTGCAGCTTGAAGTCGTGCTGGTAGTAAAAAAATATTGTGAAGGTAGTAAAAAAAGGTAGTAAAAGAATTCAACTTAAGAATTTCTGTATACACCCTGCATCATCATCATCATCTTAATAAACAGCATCTAACAGCTAACAGTAATAATAGTATCCCGCGCCGCACACGTTGTCGTCTTTGCAAACGAGTAGTGCCGCCAAAAGACTGTAATACTACTAATTTGCACGAGCATTTGCGAGTACACCTTTTTATTGTTATTATTATTATTATTATTATTATTATTATTATTATTATTATTTATTATTAGTAGTAGTAGTAGTAGTAGTAGTAGTAGTAGTAGTATAGTAGTATTATTAGTATTATTAGGGACCGAGCCAGTAAAACTGGAAAGGTCCCTTTTGAAATTGCTTTGTTTATTATTATTATTATTAATTAGTATTATATTATTATTATTATTATTATTATCATTATCATTATTTTAGCGACTTTGCCGGCGATTTTG